>CAUYLG010014097.1:0-73166 GCA_963573385.1 Cacajao melanocephalus | reverse complement strand
TTGTAGGGTTTCTGCTGAGAGATCCGCTGTGAGTCTGATGGCCTTCCCTTTGTGGGTAACCCAACCTTTCTCTCTGGCTGCCCTTAGCATTTTTTCCTTCATTTCAACCCTGGTGAATCTCATGATTATGTGCCTTGGGATTGCTCTTGAGGAATATCTTTGCGGTGTTCTTTGTATTTCCTGGACTTGAATATTGGCCTGCCTTGGTAGGCTGGGGAAGTTTTCCTGGATAATATCCTAAAGAGTGTTTTCCAGCTTGGATTCATTCTCTCTGTCACGTTCAGGTATACCTATCAAGCGTAGATTAGGTCTTTTTACATAATCCCATATTTCTTAGAGGCTTCGTTCATTTCTTTTCACTCCTTTTTCTCTAATCTTGCCTTCTCATTTTATTTCATTGAGTTGATCTTCAATCTCTGATATCCTTTCTTCTGCTTGTTCGATTCAGCTATTGAAACTTGTGTATGCTTCGTCAAGTTCTTGTGTTGTGTTTCTCAGCTCCATCAATTAATTTATATTCTTCTCTAAGCTGTTTCTTCTCATTAGCATTTCATCAAACATTTTTTCAAGGTTCTTAGTTTCTTTGCATTGGGTTATAACATTTTCTTTTAGCTCAGAGAAGTTTGTTATTACCCACTTTCTAAAGCCTGTTTCTGTCAATTCATCTGACTCATTCTCCATCCAGCTTTGTTCCCTTGCTGGTGAGGAGTTGTGATCCCTTGGCGGAGGAGCGACATTCTGGTTTTGGGTGTTTTTGTCCTTTTTGCGCTGGTTTCCTCCCGTCTTTGTGGATTTATCTACTGGTGGTCTTTGTAGTTGGTGATTTTTGGATGGATTCTCTGAGTGGAAATCCATTTTGTTGATGATGAAGTTATTTCTTTCTGTTTTTTAGTGTTCCTTCAACAGTCAGGTCCCTCTGCTGTAGGACTGCTGGAGGTCCACTCCAGACCCTGCTTGCCTGCAGTGGCTACAGAACAGTAAGGGTTGCTGCCAGTTTCTTCTTCTGTTATCTTTGTCCCAGAAGGATACTCACCAGATGTCAGCCTGAGCTCTCCTTTATGAGGTATCTCTTTGGATATACAGGGGTTGGGAGCTGCTTGAGGAGACAGTCTGTCCCTTATAGGACCTCAAGTGCTGAGCTGTGAGCCCTGTTGTTCCGTTCAGAGCTGCTGGGCATGTACATTTAAGTCTGCTGCAATGGAACTCATAACTGCTTTTTTTCCCAGGTGCTGTGTCCTGGGAAGGTGGGGCTTTATTTATAAGTTCCTGTTGTGCTGGTGCCTTTTTTCGGAGATGCCCTGCCCAACGAGGAGGTAGCTTAGTCACAGTCTGCCAGCAGAGGTGTTGCTGAGCTGCCATGGCTCTGCCCAGCTGCTGTGTGAACTTCCTTGCAGTTTTGTTTATAGAGGTATAGTTAGAACTGCTTCAGTAATGGTGGTCTGCCTCAGTAATGGCGGACTGCCTCTGTAATGGCAGACTTCTTGGTAATGGCGGACTGCCTCAGTAATAGCAGATGCCCTTCCCCCCACAGAGCTGGACCGTCCCAGGTCCAGCTGCCCTTGCTGTGAAACCCTCAATCCAGAGCATTTCAGATTGCTGGTCTTTGTGGGGGTGGGACCCACCAAGCCAGATCACCTGGCTCCCTGTTTCAGCCCCCTTTTTTTCAGCTGAATGGGCAGCTCTGTCTCCCAGGCATTCCATGTGCCAGTTGAAACAGCTGACCAGGTTTGTGTGGGTTTTAGCGCGGAGACCCACTGTGCCAGCTGAAACAGCTGTGCTGGAAACTTGTGGCGCTTTTCAGCTCAGGAATCTCCTGGGCTGTGGGCAGTATAAACTCATTTGGAAATGTGGTGATCACTCACCCTCTGCATTGTTCTCACTGGGAACTGCAATCCAGAGCTGTTCCTATTCAGCCATCTTGGATCCCTGACCTTATGTTTTTAAGACTAATTTGTGTTGCCATGTACAGCTGAAATTCATTTATTTTTTATTATGTACAGTATTCTATTATTTGACCTCATTTTTTCTCCTGTTGATGAATATCTGGATTGTTTCCAGTTTTTTTTAAATATTAGAAACAATGCTACTATAAATACTCACATGCTCTGAATTTCTGGGGCACACACACAAGTATTTCTTAAACATATATTCCTAAGAGTGGAATTACTGGGTTATAGAGTATGCACATTATAAATTTGAGCCAAATATTTTTAATACTGTTTATATTATTTTACATTCCCACCAGTAGTTATGAGATTTGCTGTTGTCCACATCCTCACCAACATACCTTTTGATTTTATCCTTCCATTTAGTGTGAAATGGTATCTATTTGTGGTTCAAATTTACATTTTTCCCAATTAGTAACAATGCTAAGTGTTTTTTCATGTTCATGCATCATTCATACTTCTTCTTTTTTGAGATGCCTATTCATGTATTTTGCTCATTTTTAATTGGGCTATTCATTTTATCTTTATCACTTTGTTTTTTGGATGTAATCCTTTGTTGATTACATGTTTTACAAATCTCTTGGCCTAGTTTGTGGCTTATATTTTCATTTACTTTATAGGTGTCTTTTGATGAAAAGCATTCTTAATTTTATTATGGGAAAATTTACTATTTTTCCTGTAGGGTTTGAGCTTTTCTTTTTTAATTGCTATATCATCATTGTACATATTTTGGGGATACATGTGAGATTTTTGTGAATCTAATAAACATATTGTGCATCCTTAAGAATTTAATCCATCTGAAACTATTTTTTTGTGGCCAGCTTGAGTTAAATCTGTTTCCATTTTCTGCGTTTTGTTAACTGTTTTCCCAGAATAGTATGTTTTGTAGAACCCTCTTTCTTCAGTTATCTGCAATGCTAACTCTGTTGTACGCTAATTTCTATTTATCCATGAGTCGATTTCTGGACTCCTATTCAATGCTGTTTATGAATTTGTCTATCCCTGTATTAATACATGCTCTAATAATTACTGTAGATATAATAAGTCTTACATGGTAGAACAAGCCCTTCAATTTGGTTCTTCCTCAGAAATATCTTGATTATTCTTTGTCCTTTGACCTTCTACATACATTTTGGAATCAGTTATGCACAGTTTCATAAAAATTCATGTTGGAAATTTTATTACAATTATGTTACATTTATAGATTAACTTTGAGATTTGAGAAGGTTTGCCATCTTTATGATACTGAGATTCCCTTTACATGATTATGGTATATTTCTCTATGTATTTAAACCTTTTAAAATGTTTTTAATTTAGGTTTCATAATTTTCTCCATGAAGATTTTTTGGTGGGTCTATTCCTGGACATTTTACTTTTTATTGTTTTTGTAAAAGTCACATGCAAGTACACACATACACACTCACATATTAGGCAACATTAAATAATTTTGAGATATATTGTTTTATAATTTCTCTGTACCTGCTTCTTCCAACCTCATAAGGAAGCTTGAGACCAAGAAAAGTAGGCAATTATTATGTTTTGTGGTAGTCAGGTCAAGATTTACATTCTGTATATATCTACAAATGTATATACAGTCATCCCTTGGTATCCAAATCATTCCAAAAACCCTGAGAATACCAACATCAACAGATGTTCAAGTTCCCTATATAAAATGGGGCAGTATTTGCATATCACCTTCATATGTCCCTGGCATACTTTAAATCATGTATAAATAACTTATAATACCTAATGCAATATAAATTCTATGTAAATAGTTGTTTTACTATATTGTTTAGGGAATAATGACAAGAAAAAAAGTCTGTCCATGTTCAGTATAGAGGAAAACAATTTTTTCCCATTTTTTTTACATTACAAATTTTTATGGGTACATAGTAAGTGTTCACATTTATGAGTCATTTGAGATATTTGGTACAATATGTAATAATCATATTAAGGTAAAAGGGGATATTTATCACCTCAAGTATTTATTCTTTGCATTACAAATATTATAATTTTACTCCTTTATTTTAAAATGTATAATAAATTATTGTTGACTGTAATCACCCTGTTGTGCTATCAAATACTAGCTTTTTCTTTTTTTTGTTGAGATAGAGTCTTGCTCTGTCACCCAGGCTGGAGTGTAGTGGCACAATTTTGGCTCTTTGCAATCACTGCCTCCTGGGTTCAAGTGATTCTCCTGTCTCAACCTTTGGAGTAGCTGGGATTACAGGTGTGCACCACCACACCTGGCTAATTTTTGTATTTTTAGTAAAGACGGGGTTTCACCATGTTGGCCATGCTGGTCTCAAATTCCTGACCTCAGGTGATCCACCCTCCTTGGCCTCTCAAAGTGCTGGGATTATAGGCGTGAGCCACCATGCCCTGCCCTAGCTCTTATTCATTCTATTTAATTGTATTTTTACACCCATTAACTGTCCTCCCAAGCCCATTACTCTTCCCAGCCTCTGGTAACTATCATTCTAGTCTCTATCTCCATGAGTTCAACTGTTTTAGTTTTTTAGCTCCCACACGTAAGTGTGAACATGCAGTCTGTCTTTCTGAACCTGGCTTATTTGACTTAATATAATGTCCTCTAATTCCAGCTATGTTGTTGCAAATGACAGGATCCCATTCTGTTTTATGAATGACTAGTACTCCATTGTGTATATGTACCACATTTCCTTCATCCATTCATTTGTTGATGGTTGCTTGAGTTGCTTTCAAACCTTGGATACTGTGAATAGTGCTGCAATGAACCTGAGAGTGCAGATGTCTCTTTAATATACTGATTTCTTTCTCTTTATTTCTCTCTTTTTTTCTTTTTCTTCTTTTATTTTTCTCTTTTCTCCCTCCCTCCCTCCCTCCCTCCTTCCTTCCTTCCTTCCTCCCTCCCTCCCTCCCTCCCTCCTTTCTCTCCTCTCTTCTTCCCACCCTCCCTCCTTTCTTTTAAATTTCTTTATTGACCCTGGGTTATTCAGTAGCATATTGTTTAACTTCCATGTGTTCATATAGTTTCCAAAGTTCCTTTTGTTATTGATTTCTAATTTTAATCCATTGTGGTCAGAAAAGATACTTGATGTAATTTCAATCTTTTTGAATTTTTCAAAGATTTGTTTTGTGGCCTAACATATGGTCTATCCTTGAGAACTATCCATGTGCTGAGGAGAATAATGTGTATTCTGTAGCCACTGGATAAAATGTTCTGTTAGTATCTATTAGGTCCATTTGATCTATAGTACAGATTGAATCTTATATTTCTTTGTTGATTTTCTACCTGGATGATCTGTCCAATGCTGAAAGCAGGGTATTAAAGCTTCCAGCTATTATTTTACTGGGGTCTATCTCTCTCTTTAGCTCTAATAATATATATCTGGGTGCCACAGTGTTGGGTGCATACATGCTTACAATTGTTATATACTCTTGCTGAACTGATCCTTGTTATATAGTGACCTTCCTTTTCTCTTTTTATAGTTTTGTCTTGAAATGTATTTTGTCTGATATAAGCATAGTCACTTCTTTTTTGGTTTATGTTTGCATGTGATATATTTTTCCATCCCTTTATTTTCAGTCTATGTATGTCTTTATAGGTGAAGTGTGTTTCTTGTAGGCAACAAAGCACTGAGTCTTTCTTCTTCTTTTTTTTTTAATTCATCTGCCACTCTACATTTTTTGACTGGACAGTTTAGTCCATTTACATTCAATGATATTATTGATAAGTAAGGACTTACTCCTGCCATTTATTATTTGTTTTCTGGTTGTTTTGGAGTCTTCTCTTCCTTGCTTCCTTCCTTTTTGTGAAGCTGATGTTTTTCGGTGGTGTGTTTTAATTTCTTGCCTTTTATTTTTTGTGTATCTGTTGTGTGCTTTTTGATTTGAGGTTGCCATGAGGTTTATAAATAACATCTTATAACCCATTATTTTAAATGGATGACAACTTAACAGTGGTTGCAAAAACAAATAAGTAAAGAGAAAACTAATAAAAACGCTATAACCTCATTCCTCTGCTTTTTAACATTTTGTTATTTCTATTTACATCTTCTAATACTGCCTATGTCTTGAAAAGTTGTTGTAGTAATTATTTTTTGTAGATTCATCTCTTAGTGTTTCTACTCAAGATATAGTTTATACACCACAATTACAGTGTTATAATATTCTGTATTTGTGTAGTTATTATTACTAGTGAGTTTTCTACCTTCAGATAATTTCTTATTGCCCATTAACATCCTTTTCTTTCAGACTGAAGCACTCCCTTTAGCATTTCTTGTAGGACAGATCTCGTGTTTAGGAAATCCCTCAGTTTTTATTTGTCTGGGGAATTCTTTATTTCTGTTTCATGACTGAGTATATTTTCACTGGATATACTAAGATGAAAGTTGTTTTTCTTTCTGCACTTTAAACAAACAGTTGAAAAAATGCTCAAGGCTGGGCGTGGTGGCTCACACCCATAATCCCAGCACTTTGGGAGGCCAAGATGGATGAATTATTTGACCCCAGAAGTTTGAGACTAGCCTGGGAAACATAGTGAAACCCCATTTCTACCAAAAAATGCTAAAATTATCTGGGCATGATGGCATATACCTGTAGTCCCAACTACTCGTGTGACTGAGGCAGGAGGATCACCTGAGCCTTAAGAGGTCAAGGCTGCAGTAAGCTGTGATTGAGCCACTGCACTCCATCTTGGGTGACGGAGTGAGACCCTGTCCCAAAAACAAACAAACAAACAAACTCAACATCACTAATCACTAGAGAAATACAAATCAAAAGTACATTGAGATATAATTTCACACCAGTCAGAATGTCTATTATCGAAAAGTCAAAAACAGCAGATGCTGGCAAGGGTGTGGAGTAAAGGGAATGCTTATACACTGTTGGTGTGAATGTAAATTGGTTTAGCCAATGTGGAAGCAGTTTGGAGATTTTTCAAGGAACTTAACACAGATTTATAATTTGACCTAGCAATTCCATTACTGGAAAAAAGAAAATAAATCATTCTGCCAAAGCACACATGCACTCATATGTTCATTGTAGCACTATTCACAATAGCAAAGACATGGAATCTACCTTGATGCCCATCAGCACTGTTGGAATACTACACAATCATAAAAAGGAATGAAATCATGTCCTTTGCAGCAACATGGATACGGCTGGAGGTCATTGTCCTAAGCAAATTAACACAGGAACAGAAAACCAAATACTGCATGTTCTCACTTACAAGTGGGAGCTAAATGTTGAGTAGTCATGGACATAAAGATGGCAAAAATAGTCACTGGGCTAATAGATAGGGGAGGGAGAGAAAGGGGCAAGTGTTGAAAAACTAACTGTTGGGTACTATGCTCACTGCCTGGCTGATTAGCTCATTTGTATTCCAAACCTTAGTGTCATGCAATATACCCATGTAAGAATCCTGCATATGTACCCCCTGAATCTAAAATGCAAGTTGAAATTTTAAAAAAATACATAAAATAAAACCAAAAATAAAATAAGTATGTCATGGTACTCTCTCTTGGTCTATACACTTTTCACTGAAATTTCTGCTGCAAGATGTATTGGAGCTCCATTGTATGTTATTTGTTTCTTTTCTCTTGCTGCTATTAGGATCCTATCTTTATCTTTGAATTTTGGGAGTTTCATTATTAAATGTCTTGAGGTAGTCTTATTTGGCTTAAATTGGCTTGGTGTTTTATAACCTTCTTGTACTTGAATATTGATATCTTTTTCTAGGTTTGGAAAATTCTCTGTTACTATATCTTTGAATAAACTTTCTACCTCTAGCTCTCTCTCTCCCTCCTCTTTAAGGCCAGTAACTCTTGCATATGCACTTTTGAGGCTATTTTCTAGCTTTTTTTTTAATAGTCTTTCTTCAGGCTCACTAATTCTTTCTGCTGCTTAATCAATTCTGCTGTTGAGACACTCTAGATGCATTCTTCAGTATGTCAATTCCTATTTTCAGCTCCAGAATTTCTGCCTGATTCTTTTTAGTTATTTTAATCTCTTCATTAAATTTATCTGATAGGATTCTGAATTTCTTCTCTGTATTATCTTGAATTTCATTGAGCTTCCTCAGAGCAACTATTTTGAATACTCTATGTGAAAGGTCTCATATCACTGTCACTTAGGGGTTTGTCATTGGTGCCTTATTTAGTTTGTTTGGTGAGGTCATGTTTTTCTGGATGGTCTTGATGCTTGTGGATGTTCATCAATGTCTGGGCATTAAAGAGATATGTATTTATTGTAATCTTCACAGTCTGGGCTTGTTTGCACCCATCTTTCTTGGGAAGACTTTTCAAGTATTCAAAGAGAATTGAGTGCTGTGATCTAAGTCTTTGTTCACTGCACTCATATCTGCATTAGGGGGCACCCCAAGTCCAGTAGCACTGTCTCTTGCAGACTCATAGAGGTCCTGACTTACTGATCTTGGGTAAAATCCACAAGAATACTTCGGATTACCAGACAGAGACTCTTGTTTTCTCTCCTTATTTTCACCCAAATAGAATTCCTCTCTCCATGCAGAGCTGCCTAGAAATAGGGGAGTGGTGACACAAGCACCCCTGTGGCTGCTACCAGTGAGACTACACTGGGCCAGACATAATGCCAACACGGCACTGGGTCTCACCCAAGGCCTGCAGTGACCACTGTTTGTCTACTGCCAATGTTCACTCAGGACCCAAGTTGCTCTTCAGTCAGCAGATGACAAATCTGTCCAGGCTTGTGTCCTTCCTTTAAGAGTGGCAAGCTCCATGCCCTGGCCCAGGGTGAGTCCCGAAATGCCATCTGGGAGCCAAGGCCTGGAGTCAGGAATCTTAGGAATCTACTTGGTGCTCTATTCTACTGCACTGAGATGACACTCAGGCCACAAGACAAACTTTTTCCCACTCTTTTCTCTCCTTACCTCAAGCAGGAGTCTGCTTCTATGGCCACCACTATCCAGGCCCACAGTAAATACTTCTCATCTACCCACAATGTTCACTCAAGGTGCAAAGGCTCTTCAGTTTGTGGTAAATGCTGCCAGGCTTAGGTTTCTGTCTTCAGTACAATGTTTTTCCACCCCACCTGGCCCAGGGAAGGTCCAAGAATGCCATCCAAGAGCCAAAGCCTGAAATCAGGGGCCCCAGAAACCTGCTGGGTGCTCTACCCCACTATGGCCAAGGTAACACTCAAGCTGTAACACAAAGTCCCCTTTACTATTCCCTCTCCTTTTCTCAAGCAGAAAGAGCCTCTCTTTATAGCCACCACAGCTGTGGATGCTCTGGGTCCCATCTGGAGCCGCCGTAGAACTGTATCTCACTCAAGGTCCACAGTGAGTACTGCCTGGCTATTGATGTTTATTTAAGGCCCAAGAGCTCTCTTGTCAGCATGTGATGGACCTTACCAGGACTGGATCATTTCCTTCAAGGGAGCAGGTACTCTTTTGGCCTAAAGTTTGTCTAGAAATATTATCTGGGAGCTAGGGTCTGGAATGGGGGCCTTTGGACTTTCCCTAGGGACCTATTCTCCTATGGCTGGGCTGGTATTCAAGTTGCAAGAGAAAGTCTTCTTTACTCTTCCCTATCCTCTCTTCAAACAGAGGGAAGGAGTCTCTCCCAGAGGTGTGAGCTGCACTTCTTGGGGTAAGGGGAAGGGTAATGCAAGCACTTCCTTAGCCGCACCAGCTGATGTCTCACTAGGCCATCTGCAATCCAAGTCCACTGGCTTCAAGCCCTGCACAGCACTAGTATTTGCCCAGGAATTACAGTCATTGTGGTCTAGACTGCCTTTCAGGCTTACTTAGGACCCCAGAGCACTTTAGCCTGAGGTGGTGGGGCTAACTGGAACACAGATTCTCTCTGTATGCCATGTGGCTGCTGCCAAGGGATGGGGGAGTAGGGGTGTGGGAAATTCAAGACTGTCTTTCCTACCTCTTCAGTTTCTCTTTCAGTTGTATGATGTATAACCTGTGACTGTGCTGGCTTGTCTGGTTTTCTTATGAAGGTGGTTTCTTGTGTGGATGGTTGTTCAGTTTTGTGTTCCTTAGTGGGGTACAATTGCTGGAGGGTTCTATGTAGCCTCCTGTTCCACCTCCTGTCCCAAATATGTTTGATCTGCTGTTGGTTGAATCTCTGAAAGTGGAATCCATGGATGTGGAACCCACAGATATGGAGGGCTGACTATATATTTGTATGTGTGTGATATAAACACTTTATATATGTAATAATTTTCTCACTGTTGTATAGAAAGGCAGTTGCATTTTATGGTTATTTTTTAACAGCAACCTTCTAAATTTATTTATTCTAATAAACTGTGCATGATTTGCTATTGTCTCATCATTTGCAAATAGTGGCATTTGATTCCTTCCTGTACCATCTTTGTACTTTTTGTTTCTTTTTCTAGTGTTATTGTGCTGGTCTAGACTTCTAAAAAATGGTGAATAGAAATGGTGATAATAGCCAACTTATTTTACACTTGGTCTTAAGAGAATGCTTGATAGGATTGTACCATGAGTCAGATGCTTGCTTTTATTTTTTTGTGCATACCCTTTTGCAGGTAAAAGAAACCACAATGGGTGAAAAAAAAAACATTCTATTTTTAATTTACTGAGAGTCTTTTTTTCAATTCATGAATACATGTTAAATTTTATCAAATGTATTATTTTGCATTTATTGAAATAACATTTTTCTCTTTTAACCTGCTAGTGTGATGATGATGTATTATATTAACACACTTTATTATAGTAAACCAACCTTACCTTCCTGGAATAAATTTTACATTATTATTACCTATCATCATTGGAATTATATCATTGCCTTTGATTTACTAATATTTCATTGAGAATTTTTTTCATCTTTGCTCATGAATGAGATTGGCTTATTATTTCCTTTCTAGTGTCTATCCTTGTTTGGTATCAGGTTTTTATTAATTTGACAAAACATTTTGGGACAGTGTTCACTCTTTCCTCTATTCACTGAAAAATTTCATGTGAGAGAAATATTATCTACCCCTTTGACATTTATAAACATTCCCTTTAAAATAATTTAGTTCTAATATTTTCTTTGTGAGAAGATTTTTCCTTTTACTACTGATTCATTTTCCTTAATGGTTGTAACAGCACTTTACAACTTTTTCATGTTGCAGTAACTGGGTACAGACAAGCCCAGACTGTGAATACTACAATAAATATCTATCTCTTTAATGCCCAAACATTGATGAACAACCAGAAGCATCAAGACCATGCAGGAAAACATGACCCCACCAAACAAACAAAGTAAGGCACCAATGACTAATGAAAATGACATTATCTATACAACACATTGGAGAAAACTGGTGGGAATTTGGTAATATCTATATGTACTCTTTGTAAACATTCATTATAATTAAGTTAGATGGTTGTAAGTATAAAACAGAATTTAAAAGTATCTAAAATATTAAATTTTATATTAACATTATGTTAAAATATTAAATAGAAAATTTCTAGACAAAATATTTTCAAATTGTTTTAATCCAATTTTCCTTTGCATTGAAATGATTACATGCAATTCCTAATCAGGACTTTCAAATTATAATCTCTTAAAATTCTTGATAATCATATTTAACAAGAAACTTTTAAATATAATTTAGTGAAAAAACTTTTCAACCATTTTTAAAAAATGATATTATTTAAAAGCCTGATCACTGTTCTTTTTTTTTTTCATGGACAAGTGTAACATTGAAGTTTTTGTTATTTTGCGGAAGTGTAAAAAGAATTCTAGTTCAAATTTTTGTCTAGTTTGTAGGCTGCTTGGGCATTATCATAGGAGCCACTTTGAAAGGATAGCCATGATGTGCCACAAAAATGGCATGTCAGCCAAAGACAGACAGAAGTATACTCCATAGTGAGCTAAGTATCTCCCCCAAAATCCATGTTCACTTGGAACCTTAGAATATGACTTTGTTTGTAAATACAGTCTTCATAAATAAATTAGTTAAGATGAGGTCGTACTGATTAAAGTGGGCCCTAAATCAAATAACTGGGTTTCTATAAAATGAGGAGAGGACACAGAGAAATACATAGCCACATAGGGAAGAAGTGATGATGGGGGCAGCGATTAGAGTGATACAGTTACAAGCTAAAGAACACTAAGGATTGCTGAGAGCCACCAGAAGCGAGGAAGAGGCAAAGAAGTATTCTTCCCTACAAGTTTCAACGGAAGCATGGCCTGCTAATTGCATAATTTCAAATTTCTAATCCCCAGAATTATAAAAGAATAAATTTTTGTTGTTTTAAGCCACACAGTTTGTGATGATTTGGGACAGCAGCCCAGAAAGACTCAAACACCCTCTCTGAATGAAGATGGATGAGACACACTTTGTGGAGCTTTGTCTTTCAGGAGACCTTGCCTGGTTTTCCACCTTCCACATCCTCAAGCAACTACATATTGGTTGCATACTGCTATAGTTTGGATATATGACCTTTCAAAATTCATGTTGCAATTTGATCCCCAGTGTTGGAGGTGGGGCCTAATTGGAGGTGTTTGGGTCGTGGGAACAGATTCCTCATGAATAGCTTCCTGCCAACCTCCTGGTAATGAGTGAATTATTGCTCCATTAGGTCCTGTGAGAGCTGGTTGTTAAAAAGAGCTTGGCACCTTCCCCCTTTCTCTTATTTCTCTTGCCATGTGATCTGTGTACACACTGGCTCCCCTTCACTTTCCGCTAGGTGAAGCAGCCTGAGGCCCTCACAGGATGCAGATGCCAAATCTGTCCAGAATCATAGACCAAATTAACAATTTTTCTTTATAAATTATCCAGCCTGAGGTATTCCATTATAGCAATACGCATGGACAAAGACACATGACATATTCCTTGGGCAACAAGCTTAAGATTGCCTCCATCAACTCCACAGGCTATTATCCACAATGGTCCGTCTGCAGTTGGCTGCTGGAGTGCATGTTCAGGTTGTGGAGTTCCTGCTGGGCTGCACTCAATGACTTTAGGCAGTAGAGAGGGCATGATAACATTCATAGGGCTCATCCTCCGCAAGAACTGTGGGACCACCACCACTCTGCCTGAGGCGTCCTCCTTAGAGTCCTGAGAGAGACTGCATTTGGACAGAGGTGATTAGCCAGGTGGAAGCCTTGATCGCTCCAGGCCCAGCTGATCACCCCAAGGGCTGATGCAATCCTCACACTGGTTGGGGAACTCAGCTCTCACTAGCAAGCCTCAGCATGTACCTGTAGGTCAAAAGTTGCCTCTGGTGCTTGCTTACCACTGTAGATTTTTGTTTTCTCTTCTCTGGTCCTTGAGGGAAGGGATCCCTTTCTCACTTTTGCTATAGATTTAAAAATTATTACGTATTTTATTCAGCTTATTTACTTGTTCTGAACTGGACTGTTTTCTATGAAAATTCAGTCCATCTTTTTGGGGGAAATGGAATGAGGCTGACTTTTCTTTTATCACAGTCTAGGTCTTCATGAGTTGCTGTGCCTTGATATAGCATGTTAGTATATCCTGCTTGTGAAATAGGCTTGCGAAAGCACAGGAAGCTTATGTCCTTGATTTATCGGAACCTTATATTGACTACGTTTTCAGAATCCTAAATCAGGATATATGGGCAGATAAATGTGACCATATATTTAGGGACAAAAGGATAGAATCTTTGAAATTTAAACTTTTATGGGAAAAACAACTAATTATCCAGTCTATCATTAGACTCCCTTACTTTCAAGTCCCCAACCAGCCATTATTTATCAGCAGTGTGACATGAACAAGTCGTTTACATCCTTACCTTCAACATCCTTATCTGTAAAATAATACTACTTACATCATGGAACTGTGGTGAGAATTAAATAACATAATTCATATAAAGCACTCGATCCATAAAAATCCATGTTATATTGAGCAATACAACCCTTGCTCAACAAACAGCTGTTGCTGTTATTGTTACTGGTGCTGTTTTGCTACTCATGTCAGGACTAGCCTTTGGTAAAATTAGTAGGAAAAGAAGGGTTGGGTGGACATCCTCTCTTTCTCCTGTGATGTGTTGTCCTCTCTCTACTTCACATGCTCTCTCTCTTAGGCTTGCTGGGGCTTCCCATTGAGATCTAATTCCTGGTACTCCCCATCCCTCCATGACAACAGTCTGCACTTTGTCTCCTGTTTTTCCCTGCTTTGGTTACAACGTAGCTGGGTTTGCCTCATCCTCAACAGATCTTTATTTTTCCAAACTATTCTGAAAACAATCAAAGCCAAGGTGAAAATAGAGGAAAGGGTAGTTAATGATAATTCACCATGTAGAATGAAACAGTGGTTGTGAGTGCTTTCATTTAAAAAGTACTTAATAGGATGCTCATGGGTTTGCAGCCAAGCCCTTGCGCTGTGAATTTTTAGGCAGGAAAGTTTTTAGTATCATAGAGACATTATCCACAGAAGATTAGCAAAGGTGAGTTAGGGTATGAAAAAGTAAATATATAATATTATTATTCCCATTTTGCAAATGAGAAAACTGTTGCTTAAAGGCATATATGCAATTTGCTTAGGTCACACACATATTCAATGGGAAAGATTTGCGTCAGCTCTTTCTAAATATAGAGCTATGGCTCTTACACACAAAGCCAGTGAGCATAAATCAGTGAGTAAGGTGGGTATGGCAGTCCAAATCCAGACAAGTATAACAGGAAGAAAAGGGTAACAGCAGCAATCATGGCAGAAAGATTTGAACAATAAAAAATGGACTTCCAGAAATTTAGAGGGTGTTTGCGAAGCCATTTACTAACATGCTATCCACGAGTAATGTTTTACTATGTAAGGACAATTGTAGAACCCAAGAATAACACAAAAGAGAGTTAATGTTACCACTGAGTCCTTGAGCCTCGCCACAGGGACTAGAAGAATTTAGCTGTCTTTTGCAAGGAAGTTAGTGGTTAACTAAGAATCACACTTCTTCTGAAGAAATATATATGGATTGTAATTTGCTGGCTGTCCATATTCATTCTTTAGTTTACTAGTCACGTGTGTAGGTAAACCAGTAATGCTGTTTGAAATGCAATAATAATAGAATTGGCTTAAGCATAGCAGACTATATATCAATCAGCTATCTGGCTATTTTATTTATAGTTTATCCCGACCTCATTCTGTGTATTAATCTCTTTGACTACAAATTTCAAAAATAAATAATTTCTTTCAATTGTTGATAAAGGAGAAACACTTAAACCTGACTGTAGTTTTAATTTATTTCAATGTATAAATTGAGGATTATGCATAAATTAATCTACCAGTTAAAAAATATCTGTAACAGAGAATGTCCCTACTTTAAGTATAGTCAGGTAGCCTAATTTCATGAAGGCAGATTTCTTTTTTTGTTTGCAGAAAATGTAAGTGCTGGCTCCTTTGTTCCTTCTGAATGTTCTGTCAAAGACTATTTATAATGAGGTGCACCATTATTCAGTTGCTTTAACAATAAAGAGCAAAGTTGTCACTAACCTCACAGAAATAAGGGCTAAGTTAAGACCCTTGTTTTCTGAACTCAAGTAGCCAACTTGATTAGAAAAGGAAAACTAAAGGCTCCACTTCTTTCTCCTCCTATTTCTCATCACAGCTGTTCAAAATCTTTTCTCCCATACAACCTACCGAGGCGGACTGATTTGCATGAAATTGTATAGTGAGTGATTAAGAGGTGAATCTCTGATGTTTAAGACCTAGCTGTGAAACTTACTAGCTGTGTTACTATGGCAGGTTATTTCACCTCTTTAAGATGACATTCTCTCATGTATAAAGTACAGGTACAATAGTAAGTTTTACAGGATTGGAGTAAAAATTAAATGGAATTAAAGGAGATAATACATAAAAAGTGATTAATATATTACATAGCATTAGCTTAGTGTTAAATCACTGTTGATATGAAGCTGTGACCCATGTGGTCCAGTCTTATATAGCAGTATAGCAATAAAAAAACATGTCCTGGAAATTTTTTTTTAAAATCCAATTTGCTCAGGTTCTTTATTTACATACATTTAACAAGCCCTTTGAAGAGGATACACAGCCTTCGGCAACACTTCTTAAACCCTCTTTACTCTCACACCCACTCAGTCAGTTACTTGACTCTCCTTTCAAAATCTATACTTAAACTTCTTCTGTAGCCATAGACAAAGAGCCTCTCTTCCCTTCAGTCTTCCCTCTTCTCCCAATTTCAAATCACAAAATCCCAAGGGAGGACACTTACTTGAAGAAATCTAGGGCAGAAATTGAGTGGGCAGAGTAAAAACTCTCTTACTGTGTTACTGCCCACTGTTTGATGGTGGGAAAATAGTCAGCACACTAATACACTAAAAGCACTTTCTACCACATTGTTACCTAATTTTCTCCATTCTGGTGCTCTTTTAAATATTATCATTCATTCACATTGTAAGGTTCTGCAGCTGGATAACTGAATCACTGACAAATCAAATTCAAAGAGATGGCAGTTTGGATGGTTCTGAGGGCAGATCATTTTGGAGTAAGATGCCTCAAACACCGAGTAACAATGATAAGAACAATGCCATTTAAATCATGATCTATATTTGTACTGCACTTGATAATTTTATGAGGATTCTCACATGTTATCTAATTCCTCACAAAAGTACCAGAGTCCTGTGAAGTTGGTGAGATGAATGGAATTGTCTCCTGTTCAAAAGATGAGGAAATGGGAGCTACAAAGACTGGTACCTCGTGAGGTGCTGTTGGGGCTGGGATTTCAGACACCTAGAGTGCTGTGAGAGCCCTAGTACCTTGCAGGGAGATAAACCAACTAGAGGTGTCAGAGGGGCACAGAAAGTGAAGGACCCTCTCAGCTTCCCTTGCCATTGACCTCGGGGAGGACATCATCTCACTTGGTACTGATGCCTTAGCTTGTTGACTCTTTCCATAAATCCTTTCAGTCACTTTATGCTATGATGTTGTTGATACCATAAAGAAGTATACTCTGCAAAACTCATTAGTCTAAGCAAATTCTATGATGTTGCCTTCCTTCTACTATGACATAAAAAATACAAATGAGTTAATCAAAGAAAAACTATGTCTCTTTTATAAGAAACAGGAAAGAATTTGTTAGGTTGACTTTTAATAACAAAGGATTGTTAAATATGTCTGTTGTGGTTTGAGAGCACAGGAACACCATAGCCAAGTAGGACCTTTTATCCCCATGTACAGAATAGTGGTACATTTCATTCAATACATTAAATTACACAGACATTAGCCACAACATGTTGATTCAGCTTCACAGGAAACGAAAATCAATACCATATGTGTGCAAAACCACTCCACATCACCATAGCACACACCGTAATGTGTTCATTGTGTCTCAGCTCCAAAACCTCACTCCATTAGAATGACATTATTGTAAATTTTTAAAAAGTCACTTAAATACACACACACACACACACACACACACACACACACACACGCATATATACAATCTAGGTCAAGAAGTCAAATAATTTTGAATCTAAATTTTAGCAGCAATATTCTCTACCTGTTTTAATTTGTTTAGCATTTGATAAATTCTGAAATTGTCCTGAGATACATATCTTCAAGCACTGTGAGACATGACCCAAGTACCCAGCACAGAGCCTGGTTCATAGCAGGTACTCAGAAAATACATGTTGCTCTTTTGATAAATGACTAGCTCTCAGCATTCGCTTTGTTAGAATTTGCTCAGGATTCCAAATAACTCTGATTTGGGAAGAGAAGAGGTACCCCGGTTGACTTTGCAGCAATTGGCATCTAATATTTAATTTGGGGTCCCTTATTTAGCAAGGAGGGTTAGTAAAGTGGATGATATACTATTTTTGGAAGATAAGCATGGAGAGTTTTAAAATCTTAAGTTTGGTCACTTTTGAATCCTTAAAAAAAACTTCCTCCTTAAAGTAAATCAAGGGGAACAGAAAAGTCTGCTTTCCAGCATTAAAAAGTTTTGAATGACTTGTGAATTGTTTAGATATGCAAATTCTCATGCATCACCCCAGAGTCACATCTTAAGTACCATTAGAGTAATAGATTGCTCAGTTGGCCAGCTGCCCACTGAAATTTATAAGGAATTCTAGAAGGCACGCCATATGGGCAGATCTATTAAGACAGTGTGGTCCTTTCACCTAGGAGGCCCAGAGGCTCTTCCAGGTGCCTATGAGGTCAAAACTTGTCATAATTACATTAGATATTACTTAGCCTTTTTCACCATTTTCAAATAAACAGCAGAGTTTCCAAGTAACTATGTGACTGGTACACAACAGAATGAATAGAATATAGAATGCATCAGAATCTAGATGCCATTTATTAAAGACTTCTGTGTCAGTTTTAATTTTTAATGCAAATATTGATAATTCACATAAAATTCTTTAGTTTTTTAGTTTTAGTCTTTAGTCTTTAGTCTTTAGTTTTTCTGAAAACAAACTGAAATCCACCTAGATTAGCATATTAAACAAATGTATTTATAAATGGAAATAAAGATGACAATAAAAATAATTTGTTGAATTAACAAATCAGAGCAAGATCCATCATCAATTTAATGACATATTCTTAGGCAAAAAGAAAGCTTAAAGTAAACTTACCTATTGATTGCAAGACGCATGTTTATATCTGAAATGTGAAAAGACTGTACGTTAGAATCTAAGAAAATCAGCAATTGTTCTTGGAGAAGCAGATATAAAGTGCTCTGGAAGTTTGTAGGAGAAAATAGTTATTTTCAGGCAGATAATTTTATCTGGAGGGACTGTTCTTTGAGAGCCGCAGAATTTCTTTGTAAGAGGGGTTTGGAGGTTACAATCTGGTTGGAAAGAAGTTGGGTGAGTTACTAAGGGATCTGCTTTGCAAATGCATTTGTTTAGCCAGAATACTGATTTTATTTAGATCATATGTTTATTTGGAAAGGCTTGGTCTAGGCTGAGGGTGGGGAAAGATTGATGGCAATTATGTAGAATTTTAAAATTTCCCATTTGGGGTATATAGGAATTTATGTCTAGATATATTTCTCTATCTGTATACTATGTTTGCTTGCCTATCTCTCTTTCTTTTCTTGAAAGCGATAGACTCTAATTGTTGTCTGTTCTTATTGAAAATAACCCCTTTGTTTATACCTATCCTATGTTATTTTACTTCATTAGGTTTTCTCATATTCAAGAAATTTTCCAAGGAAGCATTTTTGTCTTACCCATATCCATAGCCACAGCATCAGATAGAGCCTAAGTTTCAGTAGATGTGAAAGTTACTTATTGAAATGAATGTCCTCAAAAAGTGCAGATGGGAGGGTTCTTTTCAGCACACTAGCATATCAGGTCAGCCTCCATTTTGCGGAGAGGATATTAAAGCAAGATTAGAGGCTCAACCTGGAGTCATAAGTAAAAGTCAGAAGAAAACCAGAGGTAGAATCCAGAGGATCGCACTCCCAATACTGCCTTTGCATCATCTTCTCCAAATTCTGGCAAAAGTCACGTGGATGTTATTATGTACCTTTTAATGTTTCATACATGCTTCGTGAATTAATATGTACCATTTACATGTCCCCTTTGTGGGCTTGGGAGTTGGGGCCATTTACTATTTCACGCCTTTAAAAGTCAGTGTATGCTTTAAAATTATTTTGGGGGGTAGTTTTTGATCTTTCTTTAAGGTTTTGATCTTTCTTTCCTCATACTCGCCTTGTGATTATTGTCACATGCACATGCACGATGGCTGTGGGAGAGAGGTGTGCATCTGCCTCCATGTAATTACATGCTATGGAGTCTCATCATTTCTGGTTCTTCAATCCAAATTTCTTAACCAACTATTTTTGAATTGGATCTTTAGTACATTTATGTCAATACTATAGCTTTAAAACAAAATCTTTTTTTAAAGCAATTTGAACATGGAAAAAAATATGAACAATTTCTGAAAGCAAAAGCAGGTATTTTCTTCAAACTCAAGTAACTAAAATAACTGAAGAGATTTAGTACAAATTTGCAAATAAATTCGCCTTTGGATTGAGATGAAGGCAAGAGAAATATCAGACTCAAAGGTCAAAAGGAACATTTTGGAGTAAGTTATAGACCAGAAAATAGGGATTTAAAATGGAAACACTGAACTCAACAATAAGATTAGGTCATGACACCCTGGCAAGTATTTTTTTATTATTATTTTTGACTGTGTTAACTCAGAACTTTATTTCCAATGACTCTAATTGATAGCATTTTAGCTATTTTTTTCCTGTATGTATACATATTTCTTTTTAAGGATGGGAAGTGATACTTTGTATTTATTATGTCTTAGTTCTGAGAAATTTAAAGCATATAGAACTCTTAATCCAGTTATTGTCTGTACTCCCTGCCCCTCCCTATAACATGTATTTCAAAAATTACCATTTCTTAGTGGGATTAGTCTATGGCTGTATGGTCTCAAACTCCCAGGGAGAAATAACTATTTAGAGGAACTAATTTTCCAAGTGCCCAAATTTCCCCAGCCTCAACCAATTTTGATGTAAATAAATCAAAATTGCAAACTTAAAAAAACAGGTAAGATGATGTATCTGCCCATAAGTAATTAACAAAAGCACATTTAAGATTTATTAGAAAGTGCAAGAGCAATTGGACCAAATTTTGTTACCCAACAGTTCTACATTGGAGTTAAATTTTGTGTTCTCTGGAGTGAAAAAATTCTGTAGTATGATATTCATCATTGTTTTAAATATTTTTATTGTGTGGGAGTCCTCTAATTAGGGATTTGTCCTCATTTCAGTTGATGCTGGTACCTTAGTCCATTTGAACTGCTATAACACAACACTACAAACTGGATAATTTATCAACAACAGAATTTATTACTCACAATTCTGGAGGCTGGGAAGTCTAAGATCAAGGTGCCAGCAGATTTGGTGTCTGTGAGGGCCTGTCCCTCATGGACGGTGTCTTCTTGCTGCATGTATCTTCACATGATGAAGGTGGCAAGCAGGCTCCTTCAGGCCTCTTTAGTAAGGGCACTAATCCCACTCATGATGTCTCCACCCTCATGACCTAATTACCTCTCAAAGGCCTCACCTCTTCATATTATTGCATTGAAGATTAGGTTTCAACATATAAATTTTGGTAGGACACATTCAGACCATAGCAACTGAGTTAAAATTTACTCTTACACCAGTTTCTTAAAAAGTGTTTCTAAACCCATTTAACAGTATAAAAAAGACTTAGGAGAACATTGAAAAATATCTTTTGATTGAGTGAATGAAGAGGGTTGGGTCAGAACATACAGTGAGTTCACTATTCTTTCAACTAAATGGGTCTACATTATGTCAGGATTATACGTTATCTCCCTGCACTGGAAGTGGCGTAGCTCTTCTCATACTACAGTTATTGGCCACTTTTGCCTGATTGGCCAATCTCATTTTCCAATATATTCCCACAATTGTACTCTAGGTTCTAGCAATATCAAGTGGCTTACCTTTCTAGTACCTGTCTCCATGCCTGTGCCCTGTTGTTCTTTCTCTGCCTGAAATATTCTGCTCATTAATCTCCCAGAAAAGTCTTATCCAGCTTCAAGTCAGGACTTAAATACTACTTCCTAAGTAAAGGCTTAACTGGGTATCCTGGGTAATCACTTTTCTCTTACCCTTCAGCATAGGCAGGTGAGGCAATCTTCTATTATACTTACTGGTTGGTTGTATACCTTCTTCCTCAATGGACCAAAAGATCCTGGAGGATGAGTGCTTTGTGTGTCTGCAATTTTGTAACCCTAATACCAGGCAGAGTGCTTTACACACAGTACATAACCTTTAAATATTTACTGGGAGAATGAGTACATTCTTTGGTATAAATCATAAAAAAACTTATACTTGGTTATGTGTCTTATTAGACTCCTCATGACTATCCCTTTCAGGTATAATTTTCTTGACACAGGTAACCTATGCCTAAAAACATATTTTTAATTTGGGGGATTTAATCACAGAATTAAACAACAGAATTATCAACAACAGAATTTATTACTCACAGTTCTGGAGGCTGGGAAGTCTAAGATCAAGGTGCCAGCAGATTTGGTGTCTGTGAGGGCCTGTGCCTCATGGATGGTGTCGTCTTGCTACATGTATCCTCACATGATGAAGGTGGCACATTGATCCCTGGCACATTGTCCAATATGATAGCTATTAGCCACTTGTGGCTATTTAAACTTAAAGCAATAAAAATGAAATAAAATTAAAAATTCAGTTTTCTAGTAGCACTAACCACATTTTAAGTGTTCAATAGCCACATGAGGTTGGTAGCTACTGTCTTGGTTGGCACAGACAGAGAACATTTCTATCATTGCAAAAAGTTCTGTTGGACAGAACTGCTTTAGAGAAACTAGCTACCTTTGGTAACATTTCAAATTCTTTTGCAAATTAAATAATCACATTCAAACTAATTACCTTTGAAAATATGGATACTAACATAGCCACGTTATTTAAATGTTATGCTATCTGGTACAGCCTGCCACTTCACAAATATTTTAAATATATTGAAATATAATTTTAATATATTGAAATGTAAAATATACTCAGCAGAAAGAAATATTGAGACTAATAAATCAACGTGCTATCTTAGGCATACCATTTTATTACCTCTCTCTCCTGATATATCAATAAAATCATAGTAAATAAAAAGTTTTAAGTGCTATAACTCCACAAAATAAAGAGAATGGACAAAGGCCATCCATAGACAGGCAGAAATCTAAAAAATTCTGGGATACAAAAAAGTGATTAAATGAATTGGAGAAAGCAGAAGCCTATATATGTGTGTATATTATTATTATATATATAACATATATATTATATATATGATCCTGTATACACACACACACACACACACACACACACACACACACACACGATCCTGTATATTGTGCCTGGAGAGGTAGAAGGCTTCAATCTTTATACTTAGAAACAACAGAAACAAAGAAGGTCAGGAGTAACCTGTGCAATAAAACAGAGGGTTTTATTAAAAATCTCTATATAGAATTCTCAGTTTGAGAGGGCCCACTGCATACTTGGCACAGTAAAGAAAAAAATTACCTATCTCTGTGTCATTGAGACATTTTAGAACATCCGGGTAAAGAGAATATTGAGAGAGAAAGGGTCACCTAAAAAAAGAGCAAGAAGCAGCCTGACAAGAAACTTCTCATCAGCAACGCAGGATGCTATTATAGAAGAGCACGGAGCAAGGGTCTCAATGATGTTTGTCAGGTATGAGGGCAGAATAAAGACATTTATAGACACATACAATTCAGAAAGTTTACCTACCATACCCCCTCCTTAGGAAGTTATTAGAGGATGCTCTCCAACAAAACAAGGTAGTAGTGAGTAAAACGTAAGTTCCTCTGGTGGCTTAGATGACTACTCCTTATTGTTCTCTCCCCTGCTGTCAACATACACATCCATTCCTTTGCCAAGTGACTTTGTCCTGCCTCCCCCTAGAGTAGGTGAAATATTTTCTTCTACTCATTGGGTGTTGGGTTGGACATGTGATTTGGTTCACATGATTGCTTTAGCTAGTGGACTACAATGGATGCAACATGAATAGAGGCTTTAAATATGCTTATTTGGCTTGTCTTGGTCTCTCTCTGTCTTCTCTCATTTTCCACAAGAAAAGCCTGTGCCAGACAGCTGCTGGCACTGAATAAAAGATACATGAAGTAGGCTTGAACTCAACCCATAGTCTGAAGCAGGGTAAAGAGAAAATGTTTGTTGTTGCCACTGAGATTTCACGTTGCTTGTTATACAGCATTATGGTTACACAGCATTTTTGAAGCAATAAGTGACTAAGAAATTTTCAGGAACAATCAGTACAATCTACAAGAGCAGTGACATCTGGTTCCAGAATGATAGCTGTGCAGTAGACCGAAATGTGACTGGTCCACTTTGGAATATGAGGATTAATGGCTTTGGGAGAAGGATCTCCAGGCAGTAAGAATTAATAGAACAGAAATCATGATAGAGACCTTCAGAATGTAGTAAAGGCAACTGCAAGAGCACAAAAACAGGAAATCCATCCCACTGGATTCTAGGAGCACAGCAGTCATGGCACTGGAACTTGTAGAAAGGTATCTTGATCTTATTTTACTAGCCCTGCAGTGAACTATATTTACATAGGTATAATTAAGCTCCACCTACAGTTTTTTTTTTCCTTTTAGAATTAAACATTAGACAAATCACAAACCACAATGTAAAGGTTTACAAAAGATTAATATAAAAGTATCACTGAGAGAACTTGCAGGAGTGGGGAGGATGGGGGAAGGATGAGAGTTTTAACACCAATTTTACAGAGTGGGAGTCAAGGTGGTAGTACAGAAATGGAGATGTAGATATGTCATGGGAGATTGTGATTGTGGAGGCAACCAATGGAGGAATGAGAATCGTGCTACCTTCCAAAATTGTGAAAGACCTAAATTCTCATCAATTGTGACAGAACTCCAATAGCTGATACCTAAAATTGATAATTCAAGAAAGAATGATGTAACATTTTATTTAAAGAAGTAGCCACAGGCCAGGTGCAGTGGCTCACACCTATAATCCCAGCACTTTTGGGAGGCCGAGGCAGGCAGATCACAAGGTCAGGAGTTCAAGACCAGCCTGGCCAACATGGTGAAACCCCATCTTGAGTAAAAATACAAAAATTAGCCAGGCATGGTGGCGGGCACCTTTAATTCCAGCTACTCAGGAGGCTGAGGCAGGAAAATCACTTGAACCTGGGAGGTAGAGGTTGCAGTAAGCCCAGACCGGGCCATGGCACTCCAGCCTGGGAGACAGAGCGAGATTCTGTCTCAAAAATCTCATTTTTGTCTTCAATAACACTACAGTCTTAGGGAAAAAAAAAAGGTGAGGCAGGATCTCAAATAGCTTTTTGTTTATATGAGTTATAGCAATTGATATTTACCATATTAAAAATTCAGGCCAGGCACAGATGGCTCATGCCTGCAATCCCAGCACTTTGGGAGGCCAAGGCAGGTAGATCACTTGAGACCAGGAGTTCAAGACCAGCCTGGCCAATGTGATGAAACTCGTCTCTACTAAAAATACAAAAATTAGCCAGACGTGGTGGTGCACACCTGTAATCCCAGCTATCCGGGAGGCTGAGGCATGAGAAATCTCTTGAACTGAGGAGGCAGAGGCCTCATTGAGCTTAGATCATGCCACTACACTTCAGCCTGCGAGACAGCGGGAGACTCTGTCTCAAAATAAATAAATAAATAAAAATACAGAAAAATAAAAATAAATTGTAACCTGTTGGTGCTCCAGTAGCTTTTTTATTTCTAGTTTGAGAAGCTATAATAACTTTTGACTTTTAACAGGCTCATAATGTTTATACTTACAATATTTAATTTCCTTTTTAAAAAAATTCTGAATGATTGGTCTCAACATGATGCCACAACTTAACTGGCATCATGATACTATATGAAAATTTTCCATCATAAAACACAGTATGGATTATTATTAACATCTATAAAAGCTGAGAGGAAGATGTATTCATCATTTTTCTTATTTACAGTTTTGTCAAATTTCTTTGTAGTATTTCTCCCTTCCACAGGCCAGATAATTTGCTTCGTCCTTTTTGGTATCTTTAAATGCAGAGGTTGTGGCTGTGGGTGGGGAAAGCAAGTCTTCTATTCCTTTTTAAGCCAACAATCTATCATGTTGAGTGTCTGTATTATTGCTCTGGGTGGGGTTCTGAGAGTTGGGCATGGCACCAGCACCCAGAGGAGGGAACTGAGAATGCCTTTCATTTAATCTTTCTTCAACACTCTGCCTTTGTAAATGTAGGTCTATGTTTCTGATCTATATAATGTCCTTCTCTCTAAAGGATTTCTTTTAACATTTTTTTGCCAAGCAGATCTACTGGTGACAAATTCTCTTAATTTTTGTTTGTCTGTGGAAATTTTTATTTCTCCTTCACTTTTGAAGGATAATTTACTGGATGTAGAATTCTAGGTTGGGTTTTGTTTTTCTTGCTTGCTTGCATCGTTTCTGAAGGGAAGTTTCTTTCTTTCCAGATAAGGTGCTTTTGCCCCTCTGGGACAAGATTTTCTCTTTGTCTTTGACTGTCTGCAGTTTGAATATGATACGGCCAGGTATAGTTTTTTTAGTATTTGCCTGCATAGTTTGCTCTGATCTTCCTGGATCTATGGTTTGGTTTCTATTATTATATTGCTTTTTATTATAAAATGTTTTATCAGATTTTACTTTAAAAATATAACATATACAACTTATGTATTTTAAAAATAACTCTGGCACTTTCTCACCCTATAATCCTCTGTAACCTCTTTTCATATTTAGAATTCTTTTGCAGTCTTCTAAATGATCCTTACATATAAATATCTACATTAACACCTAATTGCTTATTTCTTTAAAAAAAGGACAGTCTGTTCAAACTCTCACAGTAATTGAGTTTGAGTCAGCGTTTCTATTACAAAACAACTTTTAGCTATTTTGCAACAGCTAGCAACAACAACAACAACTCTCCAGGATGAACTTTGACTTAAATTTATTTTAGTTGCAAAAGAGTAGAAGAAAAAGTATGCCGTTTGTTTATCAGCAAATGACATATTCATTAAAATTAAATTATTCTTTTGGTTTTAAAAACAATTGTTTTCGGTGTTTCAAAAGATAGATGATGGGCATCTCATGGGATCAGGCATCTGGATGGGAGATAGGCTGTTATTTAGGTCCGTCCCAATGGAAGTCTCCTTCTCTCTAAGGTTTCTGTCTGTAAAATATGTATAGTTTTCTCTGACTACTTGGCAGAGAAAGAAAAGCAAAATCCAAGATTTGGGGAGTCGAAGTAGCTTTGAGAGATCATTTTGTCTTTTATGACAAGAAGACAGGCAAAAGTGGGCTGAAAAACTTGTTCAAGGTCAAATATCTGAGGGACACATAGAATTACTGTATTTACATTTGGCATTGACAGCACAAAGCTAATATTTTTATTTTTATAACTCCAGTGAGTCCTGTGTAAACTCATTATAACAGTATGAGCTTTGTGGACCACTGACAACACAGTATCATATTTCTAGGACAGAAGTCTCCTGCTGGTATGGAAATTGCTTGCTTTTTAAGTGAAATCAATCCCCATTTCCATAAACTGTCCAATAACTGCATTATCAGTTCCTACATCTTGCCTTTTCTGATGTTGCCAAGTTCTTTGAGCATATTCTTTATAAGAATTATAAGCTGAGTCAGGATCTGTGAGCTGAAACTTAAAGGAGGAGTTAGCAAGATGGAAAAGAAAGGTATTCTGGACAAAACAAACACAGTGGATGTAACTCACCACGATGTGAGAGTAGTGTTTGTAACATTACAAGTAATTTACCGCTGGAATCTTTGCCAAAGCCATTCATCTGCGCTTGCCTTCCCAGCGTCACAAAGAGAATCTGGCAGGTGCGTGGGATGGGATAGGGGAGCATCCTCGATTTCTAATCTTTCTCATATTTCAGTAGAAGTCCTGGTGACTCTGCTAAACATTTCTAAAATGTGCCCTCCGTGTTGTGGACAAGGCCAAAGTCTTAGTTCAGGTCATCATCATTTTTGGCTTAGATAACTAGTTAGTAGATTATAATCAGCCTCCTAACTAACTCACTGCCCTTACTCAATTTACTGTCCACACGGGGGCTGAGTCACCTTTATGCAACACAAATATGATCATGTTTCTTAAATCTTAACAGCTTTTAACCTAAAGGTGAAGCCCAAATTCCTTAGCGTGGCATTTAAAGCTGATTCCTGCTTCCCTCTCTGCATCAGCACTCTTCCCACACCTCTGTACTCTTGCCCTCTGAGCATGCACACAAGCTCCAGTTTAAGGCTCTGTAGAGTCACCAGCTCTTCCATGACACCTTCCTCATCCTCTCCTCTTACTTACTTGGCTAATGACAAATTAACCTTTTCCTCCCTTCCTCCCTGCTTCACTTTTTTAATTCCATAAATATTTATCGAGAATCTTCTATGTGTCAGTCACTGAAGATACATTATTGAACAGGCAAGAGCTCTGCCCTTGTAGACCTTATATTTGTGTGTATGTTGGGGGAACAGAAAACAAATGCAATATATAATGCTATGGTCTGAATGTGTCCTCCAAACTTAATTGACAATGTGATAATATGATGTGGGGTCTTTAGGAGTTGATTAAGTTATGAGGGCAGAGCCCTCATGGAATGGGGATTAGTATTATTATAAAATAGATTTCAAAAATCTATTTTTGTTTGCCCTTTTTTCATCCTTCCATTTCTTCCACCATGTGAGGACACAACATTCCTCCCCAGTCTGGTACTGTCTTGGAAGCGAAGACTAGGCCCTCACTAGACATTGAATACCAGCGTCTTGATCTTGACTTCCCAGCCTCCAGAACTGTGAGAAATAAATCTCTCGTGTTTATAAATTACCCAGTCTCAGGCATTTTGCTATAGCAGAACAAATGGACTAAGACACATAAGTAACAGAGCATGTTAGAAGATGACAAATGCCGTGAAGAAAAATAAATGAAAAGTAGGAGTGGGGAATGCAGAAAGAGATGCAGTTTTAAATAGCGGTCAGGGTAGGTTCCACAGAGAAGATGAAGTTAAAGCAAAGAGTTCAATGAGGTGGGTGAGGAAACCACTGACTTATTTGAAGGAAGTATGTTCCAGGAAGAGGGAGCAGCCAGTGCAAAAGCCCAGCATGTTCACACAGCAGCAAGCCAGTTCAGTGCAGCTGGATCACAGTGAATAAGGGAAACTCACAGAAAAAGAGACCAGAGAGGTTCCTGGGGGAACTCACTGTCAAGCTATGGTGAGAACTTCAGTTTTAATGCTGTGTGAGAGCCCGTGGAGGCTTTTGAGCAGGAGAGTAACATTATTCAGCTTATATTTTCAAAGGATCACTCTGTTGAGAATTGAATGTGTAGTAGAGAGGAAGTAGAGAGACCAGTAAAAAGGCTATTATAATAACGTAGATGAGAAATATGGAGACCTGGACCAGGGTGGCAGTAGAGGGTGGTGAGGATTGATCAGGTTTTGGGAGTGTATTTTTTTGTTTTGCATTTTAAATAATTTTAAACAAATTATTCCATGGTAAAATTGACTCTTTTTGGTATATAGATCTACAAATATTAATGCATGTATTGATTTATATAGTCACTCCCACAATAAAAATATAAAACAGTTTCCCAAATTCCTAAAACTTGGGCTGCCACTTTGTGGCCACAGCCCTCTTTCCAACTCTAACTCTTGTCAAACACTTTGACAAATTTTTTATTTTCAAGAATGTCTTATAAATGAAGCCATATAGTATGTAACGTCTTGAGACTGCCTTCTTTCCCTTAATACAGTGCCTTTAAGTTTCATCTAAGTTGGTGTGTCAATAGTTTGTTCCTTTTAATCAATGAGTAGTATTCGATTATATGGCTGTACCATAGTTTGTTTATCCATTCACCTGTTACAAGAACAGGTTTTTTTTTTTCTGTTTCTTGGTGATTATGAATAGTGTACAGGTTTTTGAGTGAACATACATTTTTATTTTTCTGAGATAAATACTCAAGAATACAAATGCTGGGCCATATGATAACTGAATGTTTAACTTTATAAGAAACTACCAAACTATTTTCCAGAGTGGCTGTACCATTTTGCATTCCCTTCAACAGTGTATGACAGTTCCAGTTGCTTTGTGTCCTTGTCAGCATTTGGTGTTGTCAGTATTATTTTATTTTAGCTATTCTAATGGGTGCATGGTAGTGTTCATTATAGTTTAAATTTACATTTTTCTAATATCGAATAATATTGAACATCTCTTTATGTGCTTATATACATTTGTATATCCTCTTTGTTGAAGTGTCTATTCTTTTCCCCATTTTTCAAAAATTGAGTTTTTCCTTTTACTACTGTTGAGCTTTGAGATTCATCACATATTCTGGATATAATTGTCAGATCGTTTTTGCAAATATTTTCTCTCAGTTCTTCAGCCTGCACGTTCATTCTCTCAACTTTGCAGAGCAAAAGACTTTTTAAATTAATTTTTTTATTGTAGATAATTATAGATTTACATACAGTTCTAAGAAACTATACAGAAGGATCTCACATGCCCTTTTATGTTGTGTCCCTCAATGGTAACATCTTACAGAATGTTGACATAGAAACAGTTAGGATACAGAGCTGTTCCATCTCCATAAAGTTTCCCTTTTATAGCCACACTCACTTCCCTCCCATTCCAACCTCCTCCTTAACCCTGGCAATTGCTAATCTGCTATTTCTATAATTTCAATATCTCAGAATGTTATATAAATGGAATCATACAACAGGTAATCTTTGGGATTTGCTTCTTTTTACTAAGCATAATTCTTTGGTGAGAATTATCAATGGTTTGTTCCTTTTTATTGCTGAGTAGTATTCCATGATATGCATGTACCATCATTTAACTATTCATCTGTTGAAGGACATAGTGGTTGTTTTCCATTTTTAGATACATGAACAAAGTTACTATGAATACTTAGGTCCAGGTTTTTATGTGAATATAAGTTTTCATTTCTCTGGGACAGATAAATGCTTAAGAATGCGATTGCTGTACAGCATACAAGCTGCATATTTAATTTTATAAGAAACTGCCAAACTGCTTTCCAAACTGGTTGTACCACTTTACATGCTTAACAACAGTATATGAATGATCCATCTCTCTGCATACTTGTTAATATTTTATGTTTTCACTATTTTTTTTTAATTTTAGCCATTCTGGTAGATACATAGTGATACCTCATTGTGCTTTTAATTTGAATTTACTAACTGGCTAATGTTGCTGTGCATTTTTACATTTGTATATCCTTTTTTGTGAATGTCTATTTATGTCTTTTCCTCTAATTGGTTTGTTTTTTTACTGTTGAATTTTGAGAAATTTTAATAAATTCTAGATACTAGTTTTTTTGACAGATACGCGGTTTGCAAATATTGTCTTTAAGACTTTAGCTTATGATTTCATCCTAATAGTCTTTCATATAACATTTTTTTTACTTTGATGAGACTCAATTTATCTATTTTTTTCTTTATGAATTATGCTTTTGGTGTCATGTTTAAAGCTTACTGCTTAACCTCTGGTTATGAGGACTTCTAAAATTTTTATAGTTTTATATTTCACATTTATGTCTATGGTGAATTTTGAGTTAATTTTTATGTACACTCTGAGGTTTAGATTGAGGTTAATTTTTGAGCATATGGATATTCAAGGATTCAATACAATTTGTTGAACATAGTATTCTTTTTTCATCCAACTGTCCTTGTGATCTTGTCAAAAATCATTTATTTGGCCACTTGTGTGTGTGTGTGTGTGTGTGTGACTCAGTTTTATGTTCTCTATTCTGCTTCATCGATCTATGTGTCTATGATCAATCTCTTCATTAATACTATACTGTCTTAATTACTATAGCTATACAGTGTCTTAAAATTGAATTGTGTGATATTTCTAAGTTTATTCTTCTTTTTCTAAAGTAGATTTGCCTATTCTATTTGCTTTGCTGTTCCAAATAAATTTTAGTGTCAGCTTTTCTATATCTACAAAAAATTTTCTGGAATTTTGACTGGATTTTCATTAAATCTCTAGATTAGTTTGGGGAGAATTGACACTGTTAGTATATGAAGTCTTTCATATATATACCAAATTTATTAGCGCTCCAAGAAAAATGAAATGCCTAGGTATAAATCTAACAAAACATGACAGAACCTATATGCTGAAAATTACAAAAAACTGATTAAAAAAATCAAAGAAGAAACAAAATAAATGTAAAAACATACCATGTACATATATTGAAAGAGTTAATATACTAGTAGTGTCAGTTCTCCCCAAACTAATGTGGAGGTTTAAGTAAATTTCAGTCAAAATTCTAGAACTTTTTGTTAGATATAGAAAAATTGACTCTAAAATTTATTTGAAAAAGCAAAGGAAACTGAATTCAATTTTGAAAAATATAAACGGAAGGAATCACACTACCCAATATGCTGTGTATATGTTATTCTACAATTTTAGTTTCTAATTGTGCATTGCTAGTATATAGAATATTGATTTTTGTGTGTTGAGCTTAAAGTCACTTACAGTTTCAGGAAGTCATTTTATTTTGTTTTTAAAATCTTTAGAATTTTTACATAGACAATCACGTCATATTGGAATAGGAATAATTTTATTTCTTTATTTGTAATGTGTAGAAATACACATTTATTTCTTGCCTTATTCAAAGGCAATATGAGTGGTGAAAGTTGATATCCTTGCCTTGTTCCCGATCTTAGTGAAAAAGTATTCAGTCTTTTACCATTAAATATGATACTAGCTGTAGGTTTTTGTAGATGCCTCGAATAATGTTGAGAAAATTCCTTTGTATTCTCTATTTGCTGAAAGATTTTTGTAATAAAAAGATGTTGAATTTTGTCACATGGCTTTTCTATATCTATTGATATGATCACATGGGTTTTTTTCTTTGGACTGTAAATATGGTGGATCACATTGATTGATTCTTAAACTAGCCTTGCATTCCCAGTTTAAAACCTACTTGTTCAAACCAGAGGTATCTATCACATTACCTGACTTCAAACCATACTGTAAGGCTATAGTAACCAAAACATCTTGCATGGTACTGGTACAAAAACAGACACATAAACCAGTGGAACACAATAAGAATCTAGAAATAAAGCTGCACACTTACAACCATCTGATCTTCAACAAAGTCGACAAAAAGTTAAGCAATGGTGAAAGGACTCACTATTCAATAAATGGTGCTGGAATAGCTGGCTAGCCATATGCAGAAGAATAAAACTGCCCCCTACCTTTCATCATATAAAAAAAATTAACTCAAGATGGATTACAGATTAAAGTGTAAGACCTCAAACTACAAAAACCCTAGAAGAAAACCTAGACAATGCCATTCTGGTTAATATCTTAGCAAACAATTTATGACTAAGTCCTCAAAAGCAATTGCAACAAAATCAAAAATTGACAAGTGGGACCTAATTAAACTAAAGAGCTTCTGCGCAACAAAAGAGACTGTCAGCAGAGTAAACAGAAAACCTAGAGAATAAGAAAAATATTCACAAACAATGCATTTGATAAAGATCTAATCTCCAGAACCCATAAAGAACTTTAACAAGCAAAAAACAGATAACCCCATTAACAAGTGGGCAAAGGAGATGAACAGACACTTCTCAAAAAAAGACGTGTAAGTGGCTAATAAACATGAAAAAAATGCTCATCACTAATCATCAGTCATGATTGCCTTTGAATGCAAATCAAAATCACCATGAGATACCCATTCACACCAGTCAGAATGACTATTATTAAAAAGTTAAAAAAACAACAGATGCTGGTAATGCTGTGGAGAAAAAGGTAATGCTTATACACTGTTGATGGGAATGTAAACTAGTTTGGCCACTGTAGAAAGTGGTTTGGAGATTTCTCAAAGTTCTTGAAACAGAACTATCATTTGACCAAGTAATCCACTTACTGTGTATATATCCAAAGGAAAAATAAATCGTTCTACCAAAAAGACACATGCCCTTGTATATCTATTGCAGCACTATTCACCATCGCAAAAACATGGAATCAACCTAGGTGCACATCAACGGTGGATTGGATAAAGAAAAGATGGTACATATACACCATGGCATACTACACAACCATAAAAAAGAATAAAATCATGTTCTTTGCAGCAACATGGATGCAGCCATTATCCTAACTGAAAACCAAATACTGCATGTTCTCACTTGTAAGTGGGAGCTAAACAATGAGTACAAACGGACATAAAGATAAGAACAATGGACAATGAGGGCTTTTGTCGGGGGAGACAGAGATGGGGGCAAGGACTGAAACACTGCCTATAGGGTACTATGCTCAGTACCTGGGTAATGAGATCAACCATACCCCAAACCTCAGCATCATGCAATATACCCATGTAACAAACCTGCACATATATGCCCGGAATCTAAAATTAAAGTTGGAATTATTTTTTAAAAACCTACTTGTGTGTATTGCATTATTATTTTTACCTATTGATGGATTCGATGTTCTAACATTTTGTTGAGGATTCTGTGTCTATATTTATGAGAAGGTAACTTTAGAAAGCAATTTACTATTTCTGAATTTCAGGTTCCTCTGTTCTAAAGTAAATTTTGTTGCCCTCAATTAAGTTACAGAGTAACTGTAGAGACAAAATAGGGACCAGCTAAATGATGAAATGCTTTGTAATGTGTAAAGCACTACGTAAAGGCAAGGAATGAGAAGGGCTTGTTCAGTCTTTGTGCTGTCTCCTCAGCTACATAATTTGTCCCTCCTTTTTGCCTTCTTAGGTGTAGTGCTATTAGCTTTCATGGAAAGGAACCTATGGAAGTGATAATCTGCATGAACTTCTCAGAAAACTTGGCACATTAGGTCAGGTCACCCAATAACTTACAAATTAGTATAGAGTGTTGTTTTTTTTTTTCCAATTACTTTGGAATAATACTCCCAAATGAAGAGGGAATTCTGTGGCCCAGCCTGACCTTTAGAATATTGTGTCACTGCTACTGCAGAAAACCTACCTAAAGGTAAGAGAAAGGCAAACGCAAATACTTTAATGTGGTACCTTGTCTGGTTCCCAACAGGGAAAAACTTGGTCAAATGCAACACCGGGCAGTGTCTCTCAGATACCTGCAGTCCAGTCTTTGTAGATAGAACTCATTTCTAGATCTTTATTCAAATGGATTATTCAAATTAACAAGAGCTAGGATTTGATTTGAGCCCAAGAAAGAGTTTAATCATCATGGGGGCATGGACACCGGTCAGTGTAATAGTGGAAACTGCTCACATTAAAAAAAATCTCTATATTCCTTCTTTCACCAAAATCAAAGCTTTCAGGAAATCAATACAGACAAATAAACTCTTCTAAGACTTGCACCACTGCAGTTGATGGGCTCTAGAAGCTGCTGCAGCAGCAACCTTTGGTAATAACATCTCACTACAAGCTGTTTTAAAGAGTGGCAGAATGTACATTATATTTACCCAAGTTTGTACATTATTATTGTTCCTTCTCTCTCTGAAATGATTCTAAACTGGAACTTCGATGTCCATGCCAGTTCCTTCATTAACCTGACTGGGAGGACTGGTATACAATCTTTGCAACATCATTAGCCACAGCATCACCAGGAATTAAAAATCAACTATCATTAGAAATAAAAATGATCAACAAATGCAAGACAATAATGCAAGACATAAATTCTCAAGCTTATGGAATAAGGTAAAAGAAGATAAAAATATAAGTTAAATTTGCCATAAGATTTGTTGGGATATGCCTCTTTTGGGTGAAAATAAATAATCCTAAAGAAAACTGGGGCTTGCAAAAGAAAATTGAATTTAATATTATTATAATTGTTATTGGTTGGGGGAAAATGTTACTTCTTTTATCAGTTTCCTCTTGCTAGAAAAAAACACTTTATCTTCTTAGCTTCATGATAAATCTGATTTTATATTTCACTATGTATAAACAAGGGAATTTTGAGAAGAGGATATGAATTTTTTTCTAACTTCCCTAACTGATTACTAGCTAGAATCTATATCTAGGTCTAAATATCTTTCTTTCTAAAAACATTTCTATCTTCTTATGTCTTCCACTTTTTATTAAATTTTATCTTTTTCCCTTACAAACTGGCAAAAAAAGATACAACATGAACAAGCTTATTGGCCAGGTGCGGTGGCTCATGCCTGTAATCCCAGCACTTTGAGAGTCCGAGGCGGGCAGATCACAAAGTCAAGAGATCGAGACCTCCTGACCAACATGGTGAAACCCTGTCTTTAAAATAATAATATAATAATAATAATAAAAGAACAAGTTTATCAAAATTATCTTTGAGAAACCAAGACCCAACAGGGAGGCAGAGTGATTAAATTGATTGATCAGAGTTTGATAGAAGAAGGGATGTTTCCAGATTTACCTCATAGGAGAATGCCAACCAACATGGCCATCTACCTAAGAAATATTTTGCAAAAAATTTCTTTTTTAAAGCCTTGTCTTAATGCATAGTAACTTGGTCATTTTTTGGTTATAAAGAGTAGAATGACTTCTTCAGTACCAAAGAGTGTGAAAATTACATGCTCTGATGTCAACTCCCTTCTAAAGCAATGTCATGTTGGAGGAGGGAACCATCATTGTTCAAGGGAGCCAGGTATACGTTGTTGCAGGGAGCCTTTGGAATGTCAGGCCCACAATTAGTTTCTTGCTAGGTATGAGGGGGTTGAGGCAGATTGTGACAATACACAAAGTAGAGACTGAGTAAGAGGCAAAGTGAGCACAACATTTTTTGTACTCTTGATTGGAACTACAAAAAATGTGACAGAATGTGCAACTAACGTTTTAAAATTCAAGTAAGCTGGAAAGAGTTCAAAGGAAAACAACAAATTGATAAAGGGTTTATACGTCAGGCTCTAAATAAAGGGTGTGGAGTGCTGGGAATGTTCACTTGAAAGGAAAAATAAAACTAAAATGAGGCATAACAGTCTCTAAACACATAAGAGGCTGTTAAACAAGAGAAATCCCAATTACCCTTATTAGTTATTAATGGGATTAAGCTTTGGGAATGTCACAAAATGTATAATATTTGAAATTCATTCTCTTCTACAGACTCAAAAGACAAAAAATAATTTCTGTGGCTCTCCAATCAAATTACCAAAGTTAGAAGCTACACATACAGTGTTGGATGTTTTCAACACATATGTGATGAAGAATATTTACATTTATGCCTCATGCCTAAATAACCTATTTTAATAGATAGGCATTGTGTTGATAAAAACCACACTTTGGAGAAAGGAGAAATACAAATTAATCATCCATGGGATTGACTGAAAATCTTAGAAATAGGCATAGATCATTAAAAAAGGAGCCAAATACATTGATATATTAGTACAAATCAATGAAAAGATGGTTAAGAAATAATACATGAAATAGGATGGAAACCATAGAATCTTGAGTACCCCCATAAAGGACAAAAGAAGTTTATTCATTGTAGAGAAGAGAACCCTTTATAAATTCACTAAAGTGACTTAAAAGTTATGATACAAAAATCTTAGACCTTTGCAAGAGTTCTCAAGCCTGGTGATGGCTGTGAAAACCATGATGAGAAAACTACTAATTATCTACAGTACTCTGGATTGTAGAGAAAGTCAAGAAAGATGAACAAACCACAGTGAAACAGCTGAAATGAATCTTAGAAGCCAAGCAGAAAGTGCATCAAAAAATTGATCTTAACAGATGTATCAATCAGATTGGAAGTATCTAAACAAGTGCAAAATGAAACCATAAGAAAGTCACAAAGGAAAAACCAAAAATCAAAAAGTTTTGAAAACCCTACAGGATGCTATAGAAAGGAAAAGATATTAATACAGACCATTACAAAGGACAAGTCTGTAAAGCTGACCAAGATTACAAAGAAAATCTCTCTAGAGTGATAATGGTGAAAAAGGGAAACAAAGATGTGAGGATATGGGCTCAGGGTGGGTAGGCAGGAAACTTTAAGCAAGCTCACCACATGCAGAGAATCAGAGAGGGTGGTTGACAGAAAAGAATAAAATGTTATTAGGGAATGTGTCTCTTTGTGCCAAGTGCTATCTCCTGAATCCAAACAAGCAGATGAGTGAAGGGAAGATTTGTGGTTGGATGAAGAGCCTTTAAAAGGTATATCCCTGAATCACAGAAATCAGGCCCTGGCAAATGCCTGTTGGATGACAGAGTTCACTGTTTCGCTGCACTGTTGCTCCCAGCAGGTGGCTGGCAAATGCTGTGTCCAGTCGGGTTCCAGGCTAGCAGGACAGTCTTGTTGCACACAGCAGCCAACCTTTCAATTACTATATAAAAAACTGGATGTTAATACTCATGTATTAACCATCCTTGACAGACAGAATAGAAGTTTAGGCCCTTTGGAATAGTAGTGGAGAGTCTCTGGGAAAAGAGCTCAGGGAGACAGTGTGTACTCACTGTGACTGGAAGTGAAGACAGATAAAAGACTAAAAGCCAGGAACAGGGGAAAATATGTGAAGGAATGAGAAGAACTAAGGGCTTGACAGTTTCCTAGGTGCCTTGGTGAAACTAAAGGTAGGTAGATGCTCAGTATGGTAGAAACCACTCAATCAACATTGACACTAACTCAAATGAAAGACTTAGGCATATAAAATCTAATCTGGGATGCTAATGAGTTCTCTTATGGCTAGTTCATGTACATTTAATACTGTTACAGAGAAAGTATCATAATATAGTGCTTACTGAAAATGATAGTGGGACAGAGTGGAATCCTGATGTATATTTGTAGAATTCCAGTTTTCTTCTGGTACCAGTAACGACTTCTATTCTGCACAGAGAGAACACAGAAGGAACTGGTTACACAGTGCTCAAATAAAACTTAATGCAACAAATAAGAGAGGGCAGGCATTTCCAGTCTCTTTTGTAACTAGGGGCAGAATTTTCTGAAGAAGTTGGGAAGAAGCAAACATCTTAAAAATACTATTAATAGATAATCCCTGCTTCAAAGGCACTTTGAGCAACTGCAGCTTGAATGACTAAGAAAACCCACCAATATTCATAAGAGCCCTGATAGAAGAAAGGGATCAGCAAAACCTAGAGAAAAAGAGAACTCAGATTTAAGAGTAACCCCTTAATTACATCTAGCTAAGAGTTTCACCATTTCCTTGGTGGCAAGGAGCACTGAAATGATCAGAATCTCTTTCAAAGTAAAGGGAAAGTAATTATTCATAACCATACAGTGTAGTACATGTGTAGTTCTCATGCCTTAAGAGGACACTTTTGTTGCCTTCACAATGAAGTCACCTATTGCTGCAAATAAATATCTAAACTGGAGAGACTGATGATAGCAGTAAAAATTGTAATATGTAAAGGTGGAAGAGCTTACATAGGGTTGAAGTTACAAGTTATGCAGTGACAAACCAACCATGGCTAAACTCATAATCTTGCCAATGTGAGGGTTTTTAAGCAAAGGAGAGCATAGGTTTCTTGGGGCTTTATTTTCGCTTTTAGCTATATCAAAAATCGTGTGAGAATAATTTAGAGACACAAACTTTCTCCAATTAGAATTGAGTTTGTAGCAGAATTCTTCTGTTGGTTATGCCTTTATGTATTTATCTTGTGAGGTCTAATTGACGATTATTTGCCATACCTTTCCAGGAGACAATGATCACAGCCTATTGTCTGTTTTTGTTTGTTTGTTTGTTTTGAGATGGAGTCTGGCTCTGCTGCCTAGGCTGGAGTGCAGTGGCATAATCTTGGCTCACTGCAACCTCCACCTCCCAGGTTCAAGCAATTTTCCTGCAAACTCCACCTCCCGAGTTCAAGCGATTCTCCTGCCTCAGCCTCCCTAGTAGCTGGGATTACAGGCATGTACCACCACGCCCAGATAATTTTTGTATTTTTAGTGGAGACGGGGTTTTGCCATGTTGGCCAGGCTGGTCTCAAACTTCTGATCTGAGGTGATCTGCCAGCCTTGGCCTCCCAAAGTGCTGGGATTACAGGAGTGAGCCACCATTCCTGGCCCACAGCCAACTGTCTTGACTTATACAGTCACAGACTGTATTCTTAGCTATAGACCATACTTGCTAGATAATGGGTTAAAAAAGAATCTAAATATGTGATTTAGTTTATGTATTTGTTAACTAGATATAAGAAATTGAATATTTCCTAATCTTGGAAAGCTGCAGTGAAGATTAACGGGTATATGTAAAGCACTTTTAAATATAAAATCAGCAATCATAACTGAAATGGCAATGTGCCAAAATAAAACCAAAACCAAAACGAATATTGTAACATTATATTTTTTAAAACTACAATGGAGAGAAAAATTTCTCTTTTATTTGTTTAAGGGAAGGGGTGTATTTCACCCTTAAAACCATGAATGTTTTCCCTGAGAGATTGTCCCATGGCTCATTGATATAAGAGTCATTGAAATGTAATGGCAGCATCATGATTTGATGTTCTTCACTTTTGTACAGTGTTTATCAACTGCAGGTTTCTAGATATACCCATTCATAATATCTTGAGTATTATAATATTAGGCAACACAGAATCCAGTGGCTTTTGACTGGTGAATTCATCCTCAACTGAGAAGTAAACATCTAAGATCAGATTAGTTGACAATTCTGATCTTTGGCATTCTATCACTTTAAGTCATGGTACTATTTATATTCATTCAACAAACTTTTCATTTTATTAGTTTTCCCATTTATAAAGTCATCTAAAATTTATGAAAGGTAATGAGGAAAAGCATGTTTTCACAAAGAATCAAAATGTTAATTAACAGTCTTTTTTTTCCCCCAAGAAATGTAAGGAAGATCACAAAAACAGGTAACATCAAGATAATACAGGTTAGTGAGAAATCTGTAACAAAAGGAAAAGATAGGAACATTAAACAAATCCAAGAATGAAATAGAAGCCAATGCATGTACTATTAATCCCTATCGTACTGTCGAAAATGGGTTTCAGATTAAGTTTCATGCTTTTTTAGTGGCCAACGCAAAGGAGTAAAAGTCCTCAGTTATATGCACCTTAGAATCTTTATGACAATGTAAATACACTGTCTCAGGGAAGCACAATTATTCTTGATACTAAGACTACAAAGAAGTTTCTCAAAGTGTCCTCATGGAAATTGTCCTCAACAGCATGCTTACTTCAATCCCAGGGACAAGTTTCACAGGGCTGTTCCTTAAAGCTCCCAGTGGAATCAATTTAGTAAAAGCAATTTTGTAGAAGAGATGAAGAATGAGGGTCAGTTTACTGAAGTCTACTTTCTCAGTGCCATGAAGAGTCACAAAAAATTGCTATATAAAGATATGTATTTTTGCCAGTGAAATCTTATAATAGTAACAGCTTCTATATACAAATGGCCAACAAGCATATGGAAAAATGCTCAACATCACTAATCATCAGGGAAATGCAAATCAAAACCACAATGTTGTAACACCTCACTTCTGCAAGAATGGCCATAATAAAAAAAATTTTTAAAATAAGATGTTGATGTGGATGTGATAAAAAGGGAAAAGTTTTACTCTCTTGGTGGTAATCTAAACTAGTATAACTACTGTGGAAAACAGTGTGGAGTTTCCTTAAAGAACTAAAAGTAGATCTACCATTTGATCCAGCAATCCCACAACTAGGTATCTACCCAGGGGAAAAGAAGTCATTATATAAAAAAGGTACTTGTACACTCATGTTTATATCAGCACAATCTGCAATTGTAAAAATACAGAACCAGCCCAAATTCCCATCAATCAAGTAATGAATAAAGAAAATGTGGTATGTATATAGATGTATATACATGTGTGTTAATGAATAAAGAAAATGCGGTATGTATATAAATGTATATACATGTATGTGTGTATATATATATAGGTGTATGCATATATATATACACACACACATATAGATGTATGTATATAGATGTATGTACATAGAGATGTATGTGTGTGTGTGTGTATATATATATATATATATATATATATGCATATTTCATGGAATACTGCTCAGCCATAAAAAGGAGAAAAATAATGGCATTCACAGCAACCTAGATGGAACTGGAGACTATTTTTCTAACTGAAGTAACTCAGGAATGGAAAACCAAACACTCTATGTTCTCAGTCACAAGTGGGAGGTAAACTATGAGGACGAAAAGGCATAAGAATGATACAATGATCTTTGTGGACTGGTGCAGGGGAAGGGTGGGAGGAGGTGAGGGATAAATGATTACACACTGAATACAGTGTACACTGCTTGGGTGATGGGTTCACCAAAATCTCAGATTCACCACTAAAGAACTTATTCATGTAACCGAATACCACCTGTTCCCCCAAACCTATTGAAATAAAAAATAAATTAAAAAACAACAAAACTAATAATAGAAAAGCTTCTTATGCATATGGATTATATTTAATATTCATTTTAAAATAGAAAGTATTATCACTGTCTTCTTGAAAAGCTCAAATATGAGTTTTTGGCTTTTTTATATACTATCTGCTTTTAAAGAATTGTTCATAAATGCTTTAAAAGAATAAACAGAGTTCTTGTGACTCTGCTTGATTAAAAAAATCATTCCCTTTTCCCAAATGTAAAGAGAATAAAGTTAGGATAAATAATCTTTAAGATATTTTACTTCATATACTTAATGGTTTTAATGTATGTCACGATAATACCTTGTTTTTAAAGCAAAGAAACTTTATTTTCTCAGAAGCCTCAAAAGGCAAAGGAATAATCAGTGTATTGATCCCTACAATGGGATTTCAATGTTATTCTAGCTTCAGAAGGTGTCCAGTTACAGAGAAACATTTTAGTAATCATAAGGTTCAGACAGACCTTATGTGACCCTATTCATTCCTGACCAACAAATAGTTTTTGTTTAACTTCGAAATAAAGCAGACAAACCCTGCAAGGTTAGTTGTAATCATGACACCATTCTTAGAATTGCCATGTGCTGGGAACATGCCTTCTCGCTTCCTCCTCATATCTACAGTATAAATCTGAAGGACTTTGTTATGGCTCTTATACTTGGCACATCTTAGGCCTATTTAGAACATCAACACCATCAATCACATAATATGGGGCCCACCAGCTGGATGAACCCTGGCTATCATTCAGGGGTTATTTGTCATCTGGGCATGTCTGTTTGGTATATAACACTCCTTCAGTCCCAGAACAATTTTCCCCCTCCAAAAATATTCTCTTTGATTCAGGAAACACGTGATTAATAAAGGACAAGGGTTTAAAGCCTGAGGTCAAGGCTAAAAGTCTTAACCAAACAAGTGCATTGCTTACTAACGTTTGCGTCAACAGTCAAAAATTCCCTTGAAGAGCTCCCACACTGAAGAAACACACATCTATTCATAAATGCCATAAATTTCAGGGGACTTCAGTAACTATGATCATCTTGAGAGATTTATTTTAAAATAATATTGTGCATCTAGAAATGTTTTGCTGCAGAATAATAACACTGCATCAAGCATTTAAAAGGCTCACTACAACATTTACAATTTAATATAAAAAAAATTAAGGTTGAAAAGACACAGTTTTACCAATATGATATGCAAAGGAAATTTGTACTATAACATTAGGACAATTTACATTAAAAATAAATTGTTTTTCAAGATGTCTATTTACACTAAAATGGATTTAAAAGCAATACTCCTTTCCTCATATTCTTTGGCTTGTTTATATGCCAATCTACAATACTTTATAGTACTTTTCCATTAGACAGTTTTTCTTTTATACTTGTTTCCCTTTCTTTTACCAAAAGAAGCTTATTTCATGTTTATAGAATATTTTCTTCCTTCGAGGCAACTTATAGTTCCACCCTGTAATAGTATTTATCTGATATTATGAATTGTTTGGGTATATGTATAATGACAGAAAAAAAGCAAATTTTAAAAACATATATTTAAAAAGTAATTGTTGGTTAAGGTTTTAAATTGTCCTAACATTGACTTAACTGGAACTGACTTCATTTCTTAATCTAAAAAATTTGATTTAATAGTGTTTATTTCATTGGAATTATAAAGGGAGTCACAAACTCCCACTGGAATTCTAAACAGAGTTTCTCAGAAAGTGATAAGTATATTGTATTACAGCACTGATGATGTTGCATGGCCTAAGGAGCTCACGTCAGTTATTACTTTATCCAACTTGTAGAGACTTCTAAGTTCCTGAACACAGGCCACTTTAGGTAATCAGACTTGCTAGAGTTCATCTTTCTTTACCTCCCACCTCTCTGCCAAATACCAAAGGAATAAAAATAGAAGTTCAGTACAAAACACACTGTATTAAAAATAAGTTGTCATTGAAATTCAAACAGGCAATGCATTTATCCTGTAGACTGCCTTAGAATCACAGCTTTGCAAGCAAAAAGAGGTTTCCATGTCATCTGGTCAGATTGCTCATCCTACTGCTATGGAAACTGAGCCTTCAAGAAGGAACTGGCAGAGGTGAGCCTAGAACATTGGTCTCCCATGGCCCTGTCCAGTGTTAGTAATCATAAGATATAAAGCCCTCTTACAGCTCAATGGCTAGTGCAGAATCTTTGGGTTAATCTGACTTGCTCACAGCTTGGCCATCTGTTGCTCCACTACTTATGCTAATATGTTAACATTATATACGTGACTGTTGATGGGGCCTTCTTGGCACTGTACATGCATAATGCTCCCAGTTAACTCAGTTGACCCTGTTAAACAATGACAATGTGTGTGAGGCCCGAGTTTGTTCGCATTCCTTGTTGCAAAAACAGGGTTACTGACCTTGTCATATTTAACAGTGTTGAGCAGACACAGCAATGTGGATCCTGAGGGCAAATAAAGAATTTCCATTGGTGATGTAAGAACTATGCTAATTAGTTTCTCCCTCCATTCTGCTTCCAGACACTGTATAACTGTATAGTTTAGCTAGAAGGCTCACTGAGCCCTAAACTAATAAAACCCAATAATTTTTATAAATAATAATTTTTAAAATGTGTTTGAAAATGCATTTCTTTTAGAAATGTGTTCATATGTGTTTCTCTTAGAAACAGTGGCTTTTGCAGAGCAGTGTGCCTGGGAAAAGTTATCAATCTATTTTTGCTGTTGCATCTCTACTGCATAGAAATGAAACAACAATGTAGACTGATTTTTTTAAAAAGACATAAAATGGAGCCAGGTGTGGTGGCATGTGCCTGAGTATAGTCCCAGATACTCAGAAGGCTGAGAAGGAGGACTGCTTGAGCCCAAGGCTGTGGTGCTCTGTGATCATGCCTGTGAATAGCCACTGCACTCCAGGCTGGGCAACATAGAAAGACTCCATTTCTAAAAGAAATAAAAAATGAAAATAGAATCATCTGTTTATCTATATTCTCTAAGAACCATTTTCTTAGCTTAAGGTAAAAAAAAATGCTGCCACACAATGACTAAGGAATTATATGTGGGGCTGGTTCACATATCTAAGCACTGGATATGAGCTTACCTTAGTAGAAAAACAAGCTAAGTTAATTTTTCAACAATGCAGTATTACCTTGGTACATCTTGTTCTGTCTTTCCCTCGGGATCTTACATGAATGAATCAGAAAATTGTTCCCTTATGTGAAGCCTGAGTCTGCACCTGTGTTAAATTCACATGGAACTGAAAAGAGGGGTGTGGGGGTGGGGATAAATGTCAGCAAAGCTAATGGGATGATATATCTAAGTTTGAATTCTGAAGTTGACTAGCATCCAACACAAAAAGCATTGATGAGGATATTTTTATGGGCACATTGTTTCACATTTAGAACTGAAATTAAGAATATAATCATGTTGACCAATTGTCCTCGAGTTTATGATTAGAAGCATCTGGCTCTAGATTTTAGGAAACTCAGATAACTGGGTATTCTGAAAATCTTGGCATGACAAAGTTTTTTACTTTACCTTCTTTGGGTCCTGGATCACTTTGAAGTAATAAAAAAATTTATATGTCTTAGACATTGTAAGAGAACTCATGAAAGATAAGAAAGTCATTGAAGCAAAATATAGAAAACAACGAAGAGTTGAAAAAAGAGAAGAGATTAATGACTTCTAGATTTCCAAAAGCAAGCAGAATTGTTGATGTGCTGGACAGGTGACTGGGTGGAAGGTAGAGAGAGGATGAGTCTGTGTAAAAGTAAGAGGAGTTAAATGAGGAAAACAGATATGTAGAGAGAGTTTTGTCTATGTTTTAAGTCTGCTCTTCATCCATGAATGAAAGTGGTTGGGACAAGTAAGTTTCCCTCACAACGAAGCAAACTTGTTAATGGAATTTCTCATTTGCTTGAATTATTGCTTGATTTGGTTTTTAGACAAAATTGGACAGTGTATAAGACGCATTCTGGATGAAGACATCTCTCCGAAAGATTTTGCTATCAGAGGAAAGAAGGAAATGAGAGAGAATTTTGGGGCTCTGAGAATAAGACACCTCAGTTTTATCAGCTGTGAAGTCTACACTGAAGAGGACAATTATTTGTATATTGCAATGTGGGCTGGTTAAAATCCAATCAATTGAATCCAGATGTTAGTTACGTGTGTGTGTGTGTGTGTGTATGTGTGTGTTTGGGTTTAATGGAGGGTTGCCAAAATGTCTTGGGAGTAGAGACCACAAGCTAATATAAGCCAAAGGATTGACAAAATACAAGGAACACTTTTGGCTTATAAAAATCCTTTTTAAGCATGGTGACTGTAATAATAAAATAAAAAGGTCTATGATAAATTAGTTAGTGGATATTTGCAAATGGCTGGCTCTTGTCTAAACAAAGTCTTCCCAAATAACTCTACAAAAATGTTCCTAATATGGTGATGCCCAATCACATGTTTAGGGAACACCATAACTGGTAGTTTATGCTCTTTTGGCAGGAGGTAAACTCCAAAAAAGCAATCCATGAGGAACCACCTCCTGACACAAGAGGATCATGAATGGAATTTTGATAAAATGCAAAGATGTGTTTATTTTATTTTAAATTCTGGGCTACATGTGCAGAATGTGCAGATTTGTTACATAGGTAAATGTGTATCATGGTGATTTGCTACACCTATTAACCCATCACCTAGGTATGAAGCCCAGCATGCATTAGCTATTTTTCCTTATACTCTCACTCTCCTACCCTGCAGGCCCCAGTATGTGTTGTTCCCCTCTCTGTCTACGTGTTCACATTGTTCAATTCCAACTTACAAGTGAGAACATGTGGTGTTTGGTTTACCGTTCCTGTGTTAGTTTGCTAAGGATAATGGCTTCCAGCTCCATCCATGTCCCTGCAAAGAACATGATCTCATTCCTTTTTATGGCTGCATAGTGTCCCATGGTGTATATATACTATATATTCTTTATCCAGCTATCAGTGATGGGCATTTTTTGGTTAATTCCATGTCTTCGTTATTGTGAATAGTGCTGCAAAAGACATCCAAATGAATGTATCTTTAGGATATTAATAGAATGATTTATGTTCCACAAAGGTGTGTTTTTAAAGAGGTATAAATGTCCACAAAAACCCCAGTTCTCTTAAGAAACTAACAATAAAATCTTTTATCTTATAAGTTGATTAATTATAAGAACATTACGAAATAATTCTGTAGGATAGTTTTGTTGTTCTTGTGTTTTCTTTTCAAATGAGACTAATTTTGATTAGTCAAAACCTAACCTTTCCCTTGGAACGAGTATTCTTGAAATAACTGCTTTGGGATTAGAGTAACTACCACTATGATACAAACATTTTGTTTTAGTTTGTTTTCTGAATGTATTGAACACTTAAAAGTAGATAAAAGGAATAATTTCTCCACAACTTCATTCCCTTGGCAAATCAACCTGTTTTCATATTTCTGGGTTCTCATCAAGTCTATATGCATGCATATTTCTTTTTATAAAGTTACAGGTGTGCTAAAATGAATACATTTTTGGAAATAATAAATTAATGGAAGCCTTATCGTTTGAATATTTAAATATCATTCAATGTCTTACAATGATGGAGTTTATGTTTTTATTAATGTGGCTAATTGTTATTTGTTAAGAAAAAAATTTGTTTGTGTTAGACTAGAGCCTTTTTCCTGAAATCTTAAATAGAACTCAGAATTTATTTAAACCAGCACTTTTCTAGAGCTTTGACTTTTTCCTGTATTTGTTTTAGACTGCTTCATGTTACTTTAAAAATATATAACCAAACTTGGGAATGAAAAGTTTATAAATGGAAAAATGCTTACTTAGAATAAATTGGATCCATTTCAACTTCACTGAATTTAATTCAACCCCAAACTTATTTTCTGTGTGCTAGGTATTATAAAGGAAATACCATCTGATGAGACTTACCTGTCTGCTAGGGCCTTCTAATGTATTGCACAGACATATTTATGGGTTGCACTTAAGGCAGGGTTTAGAGTAGGAACAAGCAAAGTTCTTGGAGAACTTCTGTACAAGGGCATGGAAAAGCTATTCCAACAGTGAGGGCTTCTTAGAGTAAATGGAACTTTAACTGGGCCTGGAAGAATGGGAGGATATGGTTTACTTTTGTTTGGATCCTTTGATAAACTCATCTTGATAAATGATAAGGTCCTCTGAAGGCAGTAGATTATACATAGGTGATTTTAAGCATCTTTTAGTGAATGGGAATGGAGAAAGAACAAACTCTTTTTCTAAACTCATACCATGTATCAGTCAGTAAATCAAGTAAGTCTTTCTTAGGCTACTTCGCAATGAGCAGGGCCGGCTTCATGGGTGCATGATCAGCGCAGTGGCACAAGACCCTGTGCTCAGAAGAACCTTGCATGCCAGGTCTAAATGCACCGCAGTTACCCTCTCAATTCTTAATAATTGTTTTGTAAGTGAAGTCTAATAAGACAATGGAGCATGCGTGGGAGGCTTGGAGCCTTGGCTTACTTGCTATTTCATCTCTGAATCTCTCACTACCCCCTCTACTCCCTGCTCCTCTGGATAGATTCTCAGCCTCCCACTCCACATCCCTGCCGTGTATATAGAAAATATACTCCTCCTGGGGTGGCTGCCAAATTGTGTCAGCAGGGGGAGATCTGTGTTCCATCATTGCCCTCAGTTTCTGCCAGGGGCCTAACCATGAGCATAAGGAAGGATAGTGACCTGGGAATGAGTGAGGGAAGTGTGGAGAGGGTTAGGGTCAGGCGTGCAGTCCCCATGGCATGTCAGTGATAAGCAAGGCGGTATCAGGCAGCACAGTGGTGATCCAGGTACCACATTTTTCTCGAAACAGAGCTTGTAATTTTTTGGGGGTTGACAATTTGCTGTGGTTTAGTAGATTGACTTCCCCACGCCAGCCACGGCCCCACATTTTTATTTTGCACTGGGTCTTGCAAATCCTGTGGCTGACCCTGACTGTGAGGCAGGTGTTATTGACCTTCTATTACAGATGGGAAACTGGAGCCTAGAGAAGGGCTGGTAAGTGGCAGAGCAAAGGAGTCTCGCTTGAAAGCCCAACCCTTTTCCACTTTGATGTCTGGCACCATCTCCCTTAAGAAACAGTGGCATGAGGGAGAGGCACCTTGGGGTGCTGAGTGCTGTGGGTGTCCTCTCCTCTGGAGTGGCCTGGAGGTGACTGATAGCCATCTCTTAACAAGATGAACCTGAGCTTAATTGACTCTATGGTTTCTTACAGTGGACAAGTAGGAAAATTTTAAGCTCCAGGTCAACTATTATGACTGAGTTATGACCTCCAAATTCAGAATTTAAAGCCATAACCCCCAGTACATCAGAATGTGAGTACATCCCAGGGCCAGGAGTATGCAGTAGGCCACAGAGGATAGTTCAAGCTCTTGAGTTTAACACATAACATCTCTGTGGTTTGAGGTAAGGAGACAATAAAGCTGTGAACCAGGGCATGACTCAGTGCCAGAAGACATCTGTGTACCCAGATAGGGGTGCCAACTCAGAATGACTCTTGGGACTCTCTCTGGGATGGACATGTGTGGTATAATCTTCAATATGGAAGTGTAGGAATACCGTGATAAAGGTTGAGTGTTTCTTCCCAATTTTCATGTTTCAATTCAAGGAGTTCCTGCCCAGTGAATGATGGCACCTTATGTTATGGCTGCATAAAGCAACTAGTGAGACTTCCCTAAGAATAGCCAAGTTAATTTTATAGTGACCTAGTAAATACTGGTTTTTGGTTAAAAAAAATTAATACCTGGCATGATTTATTCTAATAGTCAAATGGATGAAGAGGTGGACACATTAAAGTACAATATTTTTAAATTGTAAGCATTTAAAAATGGGTTAAATATGTACTATCGCTAGACTTTAGTCCTTCATCCTTAAGTCTAAAAAGCAATAATTCTGAATCCCTTCCTACATTTTGGAACCTTCCAGTCTGTGTTCTCTTTGGCAAAACTTCATGCCTCTTGGCTTCAGGCAGGCAATTTGTCAAGAAAGCTTGCCATTTTGGCTTGCTTCTCCTTTATTTCTTGTTTCCACCAACCATTCAGCCTTCAAAATCCTCAAATAAGCTGTTTACCCTAATTATTCCGGTTAGGACTTCATCTGGTCTCAGGTTCTCCCACTCCTGAGGATCCAAAGTGTCTGTGCCTTCCCTATTAGGAGAATCTTCCTACTTTTCTGAAAAATGCATTCCCACCCTGCTTGCGCTGTGTCTTGTGGTTTCCATAGTCAAGGGGGGGAAGAAAACTGGCAGTAGTCTTAAACAGCTGATTCTGAGCCACATCTATCCCATGTTAGAAAAAATAAAAATTTTTACATAGCCTAAGCAGAACCCAGGGTTTGAGCTCAGGCCAGAATTTGCAGACTAGTTACTAAGTACAAGACCTCAGCACAATCTGGGCTTTGTTCACCTCTAGAATCTATGAGACATTGGAGGAACAGTGAGTTGGAGTACTTTTTCTTTACCAGACCTCCTTATCTATCATCTATTTTGGCTCATGAGCATATAACATTAAATTAAGCACCATGTACCTTGAGGATGATGTCTAGCAGTTTTGAAACTGATTCAGGTCAAGGCACTATCAACCTTATTTAGAACAGGTAGAGATTCCCTGGGTGACCATGTTGCTACACGCCAAATAATTAAACGTGATTTTGGGTTTCCCTAGGCTATGCATGGAAACCAGACTCATTTTACAGATGTATTTAATGACTAATGAACTAACTCTTAGAACCTTGATAAATAAATAACATTCTTCGTATTTAAATTTTTACTTATGGACATGTGTTGGCAAAAGACATTGTCTCTAGTTAGGCCCCTGATTAACCCCAGAAGCTATCTTCCTCATTAGGTATAATCATTAGGGTTGACCCAGCCTGATCATTCACCAAATGGAATCTACCATGAAGCTTTTGAGTACTTTGGTATTACATTTGAATTTGGAATTGACTAAGCCTTAAGCTTTCCAAGCCTCACAAAATAAATTATGAAATGCATCACTTAGACCTCTTCAGGTGTCATGGACCAGGAGTCTTATTTGCCACCTTTAAAACAGAGTTCCCTTCTTGGTCCACTGTGAGACTGTTCAGCTGAAGCAATCTGAAGGGTGGCCTGTCAATCACACACAAAGGAAAGACCGAAGATTATTTTAAGTATGATGGTTTATTTTACTTGGAGGTTTTGATCCACTAAGTTCATTAAAAATCCTCATATATTTTTAAATTTATTTAAAATTCAGATTCTCTATTTCTGATTTTATCACCAGTTTAATTAGGCATAACAGATTGAAATTAGGTATCATAGAATAACTTTGCATGTTGAGACTAACAATACTGCAATTTATTCCACGTGATGATTCATCCCCTCCCTTGATACTTGTCTGAGTCACAGGCATAAATGAATATGCAAAGAACAGACCTTCGTACTTCTGGATTTTCAGATTCTGAAATAAGAAAATCAGTCATCTGTTTCCAAAACTTGTGAACTAACCCTAAGTACAGAAGTCTTCACTTTGTGCCTAATGACGGAAAAGCAGGCTCTGATGTGCTTCTTCAGAAGCACTTCATAAAATAACTGGTGCATATAAAAAATAAATAAATAAAAGGGTAAAATATGCCACAAACTATTTGCATATGATAATTTCATGAAACATTCCCCTCGAGAAATACCTGAGTAAAATTAATTCACAATCAGTAGAAACCCAGTGGGAATGTGTTCATCGAAATAAATAACCCAAAATTATTCTTGGGCTGTGAAGTTTGTTTACTGCCTTAACAGAAGTGTGTATCAAACATAAGTACATTAGCATTGGCTGTGGGTTGGGGGAGTCAGGCACATCCTTCACCTCATGTTTTTCATCCATTCTGCTGTTTATATTTTTTGGCAACAGGTTCAAACCACAGGGGGTTTGTTCCAGTATTTTGTCTGTGTGTGTGTGTGTGTGTGTGTGTGTGTGTGTGTGTATCTGTGTGCATTGTGATGGGCACAGCACCTTTTCAAGAGGAGTCTCCAAGGTGTGGTTGAATTATTGAAAGCTGCATAAGAGTTTGCTAATTTAAAAAATTACTTTAAAACTTAATTCCTTTATAGGCAAAGAGCAATGAGTATTCTCAGTCAAAGAAATAAAGAGTGTTTCTTCGCACTCGGAATTCTCAAGGCTGACTACCACTCCACTCTTGTTCAACTCTCTGCTGTCACCTCCCAACACTGCTCAGTGGTTGTTGCTGCAACGTTGCTTTAAATGTTTAAATGAAATAATACACTGCAAATTCTTAGTTCCTGGCATATACTGGTGTCAAAAGATGTTAGTCATTGTCAATAAAGTTTTGCCAGCATCAGGAAAATCTGGGCAGGGTAAGGCACTGGTTACTTTTGGGTCATCCTTGGGAGAACTTTGGTGAAGGATGAGCTGAAGCTGATTACTAAAATAACAATATATTAGTTGTAGCTTTGATCATGAAGATCAGCAACAATTCTGTTTTTTTTTTTCTGATGCATATGAGATGTCACAGTGGCAGCAAACACATTAATCTTGTTCTTACTTAAGAGCAAATATTCATGCTCCCCAACCATGAAAGGTGCATAATTACTTATCAGTCATTTACTTTCCCATGTGTGGGCGATTCAGATAATATCTTCAGGATTTGGACTTCTGTAGGTAAGGGAGAGTGAGCTGGGTAGTTTTTGGATTGGAACTGAATTTTTATGCAGGACAGAGAATACTAGGGGTTAGAAGAGAAAGATAATGACTATAATTTGTATATATTTCTAAGATTTCTATTCAGTAATGGTCATTTCTATTCAGTCACCGTCATTCGTGTTGCTAGCTGTGATAAACCTGTGTGTAGGCATGTCTTGTTTATATAAACATCTTGTGCCTGGTGTTGGGCTACAAATAACTTGACAGACATTGTTTTGCAATGGTGTCGCAGCTTCGAAGAGGCAGAAGCAGGATTTGAACCTAGGTCTGTCTGGATTCCAGAGCCAGTATTTGTAACCATGATGCACTTCTTTCTTCATATTCTTCTTGGGCTGCATAATTCTCCTTGCAGAAATCTTTCACCTTATTTGACCTTTTCCCCTTCAAGACTTCCTTCAATGTCCATTCTTTTATATATATATAAAAGTGTATATATACACTTAAGTATATAAGTATATATATATATGTGTGTATATATATACTTATATATGTACATATATATACATATATATGTACATATATATATGTACATATATAAGTATATATATACACACATATATATACTTATATACTTAATACATATATATGTATGTGTATATATATACACTTATATATGTATATACATATACATATATATATTTGTGTATATATATGTGTGTGTATATATATATATACATATATATATATATATATATCTGAAAAATGCATTCTCACCCTGCTTGCTCTGTGTCTTGTGGTTTCCATAGTCAAGTATATACATATATATACTTTATGTATCTAAAGTGTGTGTGTGTATATATATATATACTTTAAGTTCTAGGATACATGTGCAGAACGTGCAGGTTTGTTACATAGGTATACATGTACCATGGTGGTTTGCTGCATCAACCCATCATCTAGGTTTTAAGCCTCACATGAATTAGGTATTTCTCCTAATGCTATCCCTCCCTCTTCCCCCACCCATTACAGGCCCTGGTGTGCATTGTTCCACTCCCTGTGTCCATGTGTTCTCATTGTTCAACTCCCACTTATGAGTGAGAACATGCAGTGATTGGTTTTCTGTTCCTGTATTAGTTTGCTGAGAATGATGGTTTCCAGCTTTATCCATGTCCCTGCAAAGGATATGAACTCATTCTTCTTTTATGGCTACATAGTATTCCATGGTATATATGTGCCACATTTTCTTTATCTAGTCTATCACTGATGGGCATTTAGGTTGGTCCCAAGGCTTTGCTACTTCAATGTCCATTCTAACCATACCTGGCCTGTATAGAAATGTTGCTGGGTGGGATTCATACTCATAGTGAGACTTATGTGGATCTTATAGCCAGATGGATGGATAGAAGGACAAATGGGTGCATGAGTGGCCACATTTATTTTTTTGAAACAAAGTGGACTAGGAGATGTTTGGAATAATGCCACATTCACAACATGTACTGACTAGGCATGGCAGATAACACATTGCTCCTTCAAGATGTCAATGCCATCAACAATAGTTAGTCCCAATAAAAGATACTGAACTAGACGATACCAGTCTCCAGAAAGACTGTGTTGGTTAATAGGATGGAGTTTGAAGCCAGAATGCCCGGGTATACATCCTATAATGATGTGTAATCTTGGGCATGTTATTTATTTTTTTCTGTGCCCTCATTTCCTAATGTATAAAATGAGCATAATGATTGTACTTACCTCACAGGATTGTTGTAAGGAATATGAATATATAGATTCAGTTTCTAGCATATAGTATGTGTTATTCAGTGTTTTCTTTTCTTCTTTTTTCTTTTCTTTTTTTGAGACAGAGTCTTGCGCTGTCACCAGGCTGGAATGCAGTAGCACAATCTCGGCTCACTGCAACCTCTGCCTCCTGTGTTCAAGCTATTCCTCTGCCTCAGCCTCCTGAGTAGTTGTGACTACAGGTGTGCGCCACCGCACCCAGCTAATTTTTGTATTTTAAGTAGAGATAGGGTTTCACCATATTGGCCAGAACGGTCTTGATCTCTTGATCTTGTGATCTGCCCACCTCAGCCTCCTAAAGTGCTGAGATTACAGGCGTGCGCCACTGCACCCAGCCCATATTTTCTAGTATTACTAGTAGTATGATGCCTTGTATTTGATAATTCTTCCTTCTGCTATCTGACTGTGGTCCCAGGTACCTGATACTCAACTGACATATAACTCTTGGTATATCCTTAATAGAGCTTTTGGTTTACTTTGTACCCAATTTTCCTACTGTCAGCCCATAACCCAAACATTCCTGAATTTGTGGATGATTTTAAAATATGTGATAATGAGTCATTTCTCCATCCCCAAACTAAGAGTAAAAGCTTGGCCTCAAACTGTCTTCAGGGCTGGCATATTTCTACCCTATGAAAAGTAAAGCCAAAAAAATTTAATTAAAAAAGAAGGAAAAAAGGAAGGAAAGAGAGAGATAGAGAAAGAGAGGGAGGGGAAGAGGAAGGGAGGAAGGAAGAAAAAAGAGGAAGAAAAAACAATGTCAGGGCAATATACTACGGAGGTCAAAGATAGAGGAGAGAGTAATGCTTGGTTAAGTTTCTATAACAGTCTTTAATGTAAGATGCTCAGAAACAAGAACCATTTGTAAATGAGACTACCTGTATTTTTCCATGATGGTGCCCTCCAAGTTGGTGGAAGAGTTTGAAGGGGAAACCAACTCTCTGTGATGCAAGATGTTAGTTTTTCTTCTCTGTTATTCCTTGCAGATTCTTCCCTAAATCATAAACTTCCATTCAATATAATCACAAGAACTGTAGATTTTATTGAATAAACCTGATTTCACAAATTTAAGGAGCTATCTGAATTTGCAGTTTGGAAGTCTTGGAAGTGTCAGAAAATTTATTCCAGGTGTCTTATTCTTATTGACATTCAGTTAAATTCAACACTGTGAAAAGGCTCTCTAAGGAAATTCCATAATATATTTTTTACAAATATGATTGTCCACAGTCTCAATGGATAACTACATTCAGAACAACTATTTCACTAAATGGTTCTCTTTTCTGCTACTGGCCATAAAAAAATCTAAGCAGCAAAAATGGAAGAAAAAAAATGATGAAGGAATAGTTTCTTTTTAAGACAATTGCATGACTAGACTTTACACTTAATTTCTATAAAACTGCACAAAGGCGCTTTCTTAGTTAATTCATGTCTCTCTATTGTAGCTTTACTCAATCATGTAAAAAAGAAACATCATGAATTACACAAGTGAGGGGTGGCATTGAAAAGAGAACGCATCCTTTCATTAACTTACAAAAATACAATTAGTAATTATTAGTGATTTCCTGGAGAAAGTCCAGAGCTGAATTAAAAATATCACTAACCACAAAGATTTTCAATGGTCCCTTAGAGAAAAAAATACAGTTATGAGGCTTATCTATTGTACTTGCTTTGGAAACATAAAAGGACTAATTCATAAAGCAACCACACAACACTTGTAATGTGTTTTACTTCTTTTGCATTCTCTGGGAAATGCAAAGAATGTTTCTTTTTCTAAATAAAATGCCCTATAGCATTTTGTCTAGAATGAGAATGGTTATGTCTTCATTCAGAAGTCACGGATATTCTGCCAAAAATAAGATCATTTTCTAAAAAGACATATTTTTCAGTTTTGGCATATTCTTTTCTAATGAGCAACATGTTTATGCTGATTCCAAAAAGACGAAATCAAATCTAAGATATCTAGACTCTCTAGGGCCAATCTTACTCTTTGTGTCAAATATTATTCAGAATCATGCGATCTAAATATATTAAAATTATTTTAAACATATCTAAATATGTTTAAAATTATTTTAAAAGAGGATTGTGTAATCCTATTAAAAAGTAGGCAAATGGCGTGAAGAGACATTTCTCAAAAGAATATATAAAAATGGCTAACAAACATGTGACCAAAAAATGCTATCACTAATCATTCAGGAAATGCAAATTAAAACCACAATGAGATACCACTTTGCCCCAGTCAAAATTATTAAAAAGCCAAAAAACAACAGATGTTGGTGTGGACATGTTGGAAAGGGAATGCTTATACACTGTTTATGGGACTGTAAAGGCTCCAAGTATCAAGTAGATCCTTACCTGTTGATATTTTGGACTCTTCTTCCTTGCATCCAGGTTTAGAGAAACACATGGTATCAGCCTTCTTCTGGGTATGGAGGGGAATGAAGTCTTCCTGTGAAACATATGGCTCTTTGAAGACAGGTGTGTTTTGACTGGACAGAAACAGGGTCAGCAGAGCTCTCAGCTGCATCAGGAAGAAAGGGAAGGAGGCCTGGTATGGGGAGCATTTGGAGCAGGACCCCAGAGGATTCTCCTACTTTCATTCATCTGCTTGCTATTTATGCAAAATTTCAACCTGCTTGGTGGTTGCTTTTTTTTTCCCTCTCTCTATTGCCTTTTAGAAAAGCAAGAAACTTAGTGCTGGGAAACTGCTGAATGAACTGTAAAATTCAATCAACTCCTGATTTTTCAAAATGCAGATTACCTGATTTGCTCTCTCTCAGGCATCAGGTTTTGTTCTCAGTTTATATTCTGATGTCAGCCAGCTTCCCCGATCCATCTCTCCTCTTGAAGGTGGAACACTTAATTTAAGGTTAAACCAGGAGTTGCCAGGAAGTTAAAATGCTTATCATAAAAAAAAAAAAAAAAAAAAAGATGTGACAGGATGTTCCCCTGATGTCCTTTCACTGATTCTCATCCTGACCTCTGTGAGATGGGGTCATTTTGTTTTATGATGTTAATCCAGGAAAGCCCATCATTGTGAGTCCTGTGAGAGCCCATCAGTGTTAGTAAGAAAACTCCATCTCATAAATCTTTCACTCAGTAATTTGAAGGTTCCAGGACCACTGCCCACAGTGCTATGTGGCGACATCATCCCCCTCCAAAAAGGAATCAGAAACACTGCTCTCCATGGTCTTCAGTATGTGAGACAGTTGCAGGAAGAGATCAGAGCCTAACCCAGTGATGGTGCAGGGCAGAGGGATAGGAAAGAGAAGAGGGAAGGCGACCAGGGACCACGGGGTGCCTGGAAGCCTGCCTGAGGCCAACTTGGTATGAAACAAAACATAAACAGATGGGAGGTTTTACACTGTCGGTAGAACCTTTGATGGATTTGGAATTGGGTAGTGGAAAGATTTTCTTTTTGAAAAAGGACTGCACCTTAATGTACCTCTAAGCATTTAGAGGCATTAATGTAAGTGCAGATATAGTTTCAGCATGGAATTTGAAATAAAATATTTGGGATTATCTGTTTTACTTACCTATCTGGGCAAGGAATTTAATAGTTAAAAGTTAAATCTATGCTAAGATACACTATACATATAGTAAACAAAATAAAACAGAGCATTGGGTGGTCATGGGTGAGATTCATAGTCATGGCTGAAAAGCCAGGTATTACCTTTTGAGCAGGAGTGCCTCACCGGTCTAGACACAGCCACTGGCAAATGAACAGGAGAGGAGAGTTAGAGACTGTGTTTAGAACAAAGGCCTTTCTGAAACTGCAAGTGTTTTTTTTTTGTTTGTTTTTGTTTTAATTCTAGGGACTAAAATTAAGGTTTCCTTAGAGTAGTTTTACAATTCTGAAAGAACGGATTGTTCTAAAGCCACACCGTGGTTACTTTCTTGGCAATCATCACAATGGGAGATTATCGTCAGATGCATATTCAGGAGACATTCTCAGATTGTAGTTAACTTGGATCACAAGAAGGGATGGGGGCACTGGTATCCTGGGGCAGCATACTTTAGGAGCTCAGGCACAGTCCCCTTGGGCATGACCCCAATACGACTGCATGCCCAGATGGAACAGATCCCTAGTGTCCCAAGCAAGGGATTTTCAGTTTCAGTTTCAGAAATGAGAAGGTAGGTCAGGGGGAGCTTAGCCATTTTTGTGTTTCTTTCTCTCTCTCTCTCTGTCACACACACACACACACACACACACACACACACACACATGCACACACACCCCACATTCACAAATCTGCAGTTGCTTTGAGTGTGGAAAACATTTTATTTTTATCATGTAGACATGGCCAAAATGTTCTGAACCCATTAAAAACTTGGAAGAAGATGTAGCCTCTGTTCCAGAGTACCTGTTCTTTTTATTCCTCCATGGAGATAACTGCATACAAGGGTCCTTAAAATGATATGACTCTTTCTCCTTAGAATAATTACCTGTTTTGAGGAAAAGGAATAAATATTACATAAGGAAAGCAGCTTCGAGATTCCTGTGTGGACTGTTATGAAAAAAAGTGCCTGAAGAGGACACATCTATTCTAGGTAATAAGAGACTTCAGTTTAAGTTCCAGTTCTGCAATGCACTGGCTGTGAATGGATTTACAAAAAAAAAAAAAAATCTTTCTTAAACTGTTTCCTTATCTTTAAAGCGGGCACACCAAAGCCATTTGGCCGGTTCCCAAAATTGTCATGAGAATCAAATGTAGAGCACTATACAAGAAACATGAAAGTAAAGTACAAGTATATAAAACTATCTAGGGTGAATTACAAACAAGTCTGTGCCCAGTTATATCTTAATAATACGTAAAAATTGTTGAAAAGCAAAACTGGCATTTTGCTCTACCACAATGAGCTAAAACCTTGAATCATGCAATGTAGTTATAGGGAAACAAACTTTATAGGGAAACAAACTTTATACCTTAAGATTAACATACAAAAAATTTCTCCAAACTGGGTTAGTTGTCTACCACTAGTCTACAAAATACATAAAACCAAAAACTTTTTCTGTGAATTACTGTCTAATAAAACAACTTTATTCCTGATTTTACAATTCAGATATATGATAAGCCTTGTAGGTACTAGTGTAGAAATTATGTATTTTATTATCATTATTATTATTTTTATACTGTAAGTTCTGGGATACATGTGTAGAACGTGCAGGTTTGTTACATAGGTATACATGTGTCATGGTGGTTTGCTGCATCCATCAACCCAACATGTAGGTTTTAATCCCCGCATGCATCAGGTATTTGTCCTAATGCTTTTCCCGCCACCCTCAACAGGCCCCAGTGTATGATGTTCCCCTCCCTATGTCCATGTGTTCTCATTGTTCAATTCCCACTTATGAGTGATAACATGCAGTGTTTGGTTTTCTGTTCCTGTGTTAGTATGCTGAGAACGATGGTTTCCAGCTTTATCCATATCCCTTCAAAAAACATTAACTCATTCTTTTGTATGGCTGCATAGTATTCCATGGTGTATATGTACCACATTTTTTAAATCCAGTCTATCATTGATGGCCATTTGGGTTGGTTCCATGTCTTTGCTACTGTAAATAGTGCTGCAATAAACATACGTGTGCATGTGTCTTTATAAGAATGATTTATAATCCTTTGTGTATATACTCAGTAATGGGATAGCTGGGTCAAATGGTATTTTTATTTCTAGATCCTTGAGGAATCATCACACTGTCTTCCACAATGGTTGAACTAATTTATACTCCCACCAACAGTATAAAAGTGTTTCTATTTCTCCACATCCTCTCCAGCATCTGTTGTTTCCTGACGTTTTAATGATCACCATTCTAACTGGTGTGAGATAGTATCTCATTGTGGTTTTGATTTGCATTTCTCTAATGACCAGTGATGATGAGCTTTTTTTCATATGTTTGTTGGCCGCATAAGTGTCTTCTTTTGAGAAGTGTCTGTTCATATCCTTCACCCACTTTTTGATGGGGTTGTTTTTTTCTTGTAAATTGGTTTAAATTCCTTATAGATTCTGGCTATTAGTCCTTTGTCAGATGGGTAGATTGCGCAAATTTTCTTCCATTCTGTAGGTTCCCTGTTCACTCTGATGCTAATTTCTTTTGCTGTGCAGATGCTCTTTAGTTTAATTAGATCCCATTTGCCAATTTTGGTTTTTGTTGCCATTGCTTTTGGTGTTTTAGTCATGAAGTCTTTGCCCATGCCTATGTCCTAATGGTATTGCCTAGGTTTTTATGATTTTAGGTTTTACATTTAAATCTTTAATTCATGTTGAGTTAATTTTTGTATAAGGTATAAGGAAGGGGTCTAGTTTCAGTTTTCTGCATATGGCTAGTAAGTGTTCTCAGAACCAATTATTAAATTGGGAATCCTTCCCCATTGCTTGTTTTTGTCAGGTTTGTTGAAGATTAGATGGTTGTAGATGTGCGGCATTATTTCTGAGGCTTCCATTCTGTTCCATTGGTCTATATATCTGTTTTGGTACCAGTATCATGCTGTTTTTATTACTGGAGCCTTGTAGAATAGTTTGAAGTTAGGTAGCATGATGCCTTCCACTTTTTTCTTTTTGGTTCCATATGAAATTTAAAATAGATTTTTTTTAGTTCTGTGAAGAAAGCCAGTGGTAGCTTGATGGGAATAGCATTGAATCTATAAATTATTTTGGGCAGTATGGCCATTTTCACAATATTGATTCTTCCTATCCATGAGCATGCAATGTTTTTCCATTTGTTTGTGTCTTCTCTTATTTCCTTGTAAAGTGGTTTGTGGTTCTTCTTCAAGAGCTCATTCATGTCCCTTGTAAGTTGTATTCCCAGGTATTTTATTCTCTTTGTAGTAATTGTAAATGGGAGTTCACTCATGATTTGGCTCTCTGTTTGTCTATTATTGGTGTATAGGAATGTGTGTGATTTTTGCACTTGATTTTTTTATCCTGAGACTTTGTTGAAGTTGCTTATCAGCTTAGGAGTTTTGGGGCTGAGACAATGGGGTCTTCTAAATATACAATCATGTCATCTGCAAACAGAGACAATTTGACTTCCTCTCTTCTTATTTGAATACCCTTTATTTCTTTCTCTTGCCTGATTGCTCTAGCCAGAACTTCCAATACTACGTTGAATAGGAGTGGTGAGAGAGGGCATCCTTGTCTTGTGCTAGTTTTCAAAGGTAATGCTTCCATCTTTTGCCCATTCAGTATGATACTGGCTGTGGGTTTGTCATAAATAGCTATCATTTTGAGATACGTTCCATCAGTACCTAGTTTATTGAGTGTTTTTAGCATGAAGGGGTGTTGAATTTTGTCGAAGGCCTTGTCTGCATCTATTGAGATAATCGTGTTTTTTTGTTATTGGTTCTGTTTATGTGATGGATTACATTTAATGATTTGCATATGTTGAACCAGCCTTGCATCCCAGGGATGAAGCCAGCTTGATCGTGGTGGAGAAGCTTTTTGATATGCTGCTGGATTTGGTTTGCCACTATTTTATTGAGGATTTTCACACCAATGTTTATCAGGGATATTAGCCTGAAATTTTCTTTTTTTGTTGTGTTTCTGCCAGGTTTTGTTATCAGAATAATGCTGGCTCCATAAAATGAGTTAAGGAGGAATACCTCTTTTTCTATTGTTTGGAATAGTTTCAGAAGGAATGGTACCGGCTCCTCTTTTTATCTTTGGTAGAATTTGGCTGTGAATCCATCTGGTCCTGGGCTTTTTTTGGTTTGTAGACTATAATTACTGCCTCAATTCAGAATTTGTTATTGGTCTATTCAGGGATTCCACTTCTTCCTGGTTTAGTTTTGGGAGGGTATATGTGTCCCAGAATTTATCCATTTCTTCTAGATGTTCTAGTTTATTTGCATAGAGGTGTTCATAGTATTCTCTGGTGGTAGAAAAGAATTGTATTTCTGTGGGGTCAGTGGTGATATCCCTTATATCATTTTTTATTGTGTCTATTTGATTCTTCTCTATTTTCTTCTTTATTAGTTTGGCTAATGGTCTATCTATCTTTTTAATCTTTTCAAAAAAACCAGCTCCTGGATTCCTTAATTTTTTGAAGGGTTTTTTGTGTTTCTGTACCCTTCAGTTCTGCTCTGATCTTAGTTATTTCTTGTTAGCTTCTGCATTTGTTTGTTCTTGCTTCTCTATTTCTTTTAATTGTGATGTTAGCTTGTTGATTTAAGATCTATGTATTCTTTTAATTCAGTGATCCAGTCCTTGAGAAATGTCCCAAGTTGAGGTAAGGAAGGCAGTCTTTGTGTCCTCTGCATTGACCACCACTATAGGTAAGCTTCTTCCAGGGAGCAGGCATGACTCAAGGTAAAGCAGCTCCCTTCTGTGGAGGAAAAATCCTCAAGGAGAGACACAGCTGTGGGACATCAGCAGGCAAGGCTTCTGGCGGCTGAGCGAACTTGTGCTTTAGTGCTGGAGTGGGATTCTGGAGGCACATCACAGTGACCACAGTAAACAGTTCCCCAAAACTTGGATTACTGATGAAAGTGTGAGTTTATATTGCAGTATAGGTTAGCAAATTGTTTTTAAAATGTTGTATAATGTGCACTTCCATCAGCAACATATGAGAATGTCTGTTTCCCTCAATACTCCCCAGTACTTGATATTATTACTTTTCCAAATATTTAACAATTACATATTCTTGTTATTTTAAGCATTTCCCTGATTATTACTAACACTGAATATCTCTTTACTGGTGATAGATACTTCTGCTTTGGTAATATTTTTGTGTATGTATGTGTATGCCCTGTACTCATTTTTCTTTTGTGTTGTTTCTTTGTATACAAATGCCATTAATTCATTGTGAAGTGTTGTGGGAGAATCTCTTAAAATCTGTTCTCTATTTTGTTGCCTGGGCACATGGCTAGAGCACAGTCTCCAGTCTCTTTTGCAGTTAAGGGTGATTATATAACTAAGTTCTGAACAGTGGGTTTTCAGCAGAAATGCCTTTGTTATGCCTCCTATTTGCCTTTTATCCTCTTCTTCAGTGGACACAGTAATGGCTATGGTGGAGCTTTGAGGTAGCAGGAGACTGGATCCCTGAATCACCATGTTGGGTAGCTGTCTGCAAACTGTGAACCCCTACTCTGGACTATTAGATGAACAAGAAACAGACCTCTGTTAGATTTGAGTTACTGTACATTTTTGGGATGTACGATTTGTTTTAGCAGTTTAGCCCACCCTAATACAGCTGTATTGTCTAATTTTTTCTTAGTCCATCATATGTATTTGACCACATATCATGATGTCTTTAAAGGCTGCTTAGAGAAAAATGCACATGCAAAGGAATTAGAAAAGGGATGCCAAAGAAGCAGGAGGGACAATAGGATAGTGCAACATTGTAGAAGTCAAAGAAAAAAGTATTTCAAGAAACAAGCCACGATCAGTCATGTATCATACTGTTGAGAGGCTAGGCAGAGGCCAACAAGTTCTTGATGATTGGTTCAGTGCAAAGATGCCACTGGAGTCAGGATTCCATGACAGAAGTATTAGAAAGCTTTCCTGTGATGAAGGCACCTAAATATCTAAAAAGTGAATGATCTACTAAATGTCTATCTTCTGCCAGTGAATGTGCCAAATCTGTAAACAGTCTGGAAGTTGCCCACCCATGCCCTTGAACAGCAGTAAGAGCACTGTTCAATCTGAAGTGTTGATCCAGACATCTCTGCAGGCCTAGACATCTGGGCAATTCCAGCTCAGCCCACTAGAATTCATCTGCAGGCAGGTCCTATGAACCACCATTAATATTCTTAGAGAGGTGTGCTGGCCATTCACACCTGAACTGACTGTACCCTTCACAGAAGTCACAACATTCATGAGTAGCAAGTTCTTACCTACTACTCCCTGTTGTCTGAATATGATATATCAACTTTCAATTTTTCACCTATACTTTATTCAACTCTCTTATTTTCTCAGGTGAGACTCTAAAAATTACTTCTAGGGACAGAACATTCTGGGTTACTGAATCTCAGGACACAAATAAATTCTCTCACAAGAAAAAAAAAATGGTAATATTTTATTGCACATCCCAGTTAAGGAGTTAAAATAAGAGAAAATATATTTTGTCATTTTCTTCCTCTCTCCCAGGCTGGAGTGCAGTGGTGCAATCCTCAACCTCCCAGACTCAGGGGATTCTCTCACCTCAGCCTCCCGAGGAGCTGGGACTATGGGCACACACCACCACACCCAGCTAATTTTTATATTTTTAATAGACACAAGGTGTTGCCATGTTGCCCAGACTGTTCTCAAACTCCTGGACTCAAGCAATCCACCCACCTTGGCCTACCAGAGTGTTGGGATTACAGGCGTGAGCCACTGCGCCTCGCAGAGAAAATTAATCTTTTAAATTAAATGACCATGGAGACAATTTATCCACCATAAAAGTGAGAGATAAAAAGAGATTCAGACATGTCAAAAGACATCAATACATGTGCTTATTAAAAGTATATGGTACTGTGCTTTAAAAACCTGGAACTGAAGGTGACTTTTCTAATTACCTATGACATGTGAAGTCAGTTGTCCTTAATACATTCAGAATGACACATTACGAATGAATAGATATTAGAGCTTTCTGCTCTGCTGCTTATAGAAACATCTGATAAAGGATAAGCACTTGGATATGTCACCTATGTCTTAAGAAAAAAATAATGAAAAGACAATAGGAAAAGGTAGCGTTATTCTGTGCTTCATGCTTTTAGTAATTCTGAGCATGAAATTATTATTTGAAGAAAATTTCATGTTTCTTAATTTAAAATATGTAACAAGTTTAAGCTACAAAGTTTTAAGAAGCTTCAGTCTTACTTGATTCAAAATGCTTATTAGTTCCTGGCAATTAAACAGCATACATGCTATCCATTTTAAGGTAATTTATCTCTAGTTTCTTCTTAGGAAAATATTTAGAAAGCCAAATGGAATTTAGCAGTAGAAATGGAAATAGGGTCTATTCTTTTATTTCTGCCTGCCCATTATATACTATTAAGGTTTTAAAGTATCTATTTTCTTTCATAATCAATTTTATAAATTACTCCTATTAGCAAACAAATTAAGGGAATATTCACATTTTGAACAATGGAAATTATCCAGAATTCCAAGACATTAATTTATTCCATATAATTTTGAATGGATTATATACAAAGTTGTTTTGTTTTTGCAACTACAGTATGAAAACATAGAGATCCTTAATGTTATCAAGGATATTCTCAATATGTAAAAAAATATTATTTATCTTTTTAGATTTTATCACTGTCCCGCACATTTAAGTAGACCTTTGTGTCTGCTGAGTAGAATGTCATGGAAAGGGAACCCATGATAGCCTGCTGAGTCTAGATCTGACACATGTATTACATTGGTAAATAAATATCATCCTCAAAAATCCATTGCACTTAGTCTCTCCTTCTCTTGCAGTGATTGCCACACTCTACTTTGTTTTCTTGTTACTGCTGAATGTTTTCTCTACTTCTCTGGAGCATGAGTTCTTCCAGACAAACCTGTTTTTTAGTCTTCACTGCATCCCCCAAGTGCCCTGCATGTAGTTGGCTCTCAGCACAATTTAGAGGAATAAATGACTTCCAAGTGATTTAAAGCATGTTCCACTTGGCTTTTTTAAAAAAAGTTAACTCAGCCAGGCGTGGTGGCTCACACCTGTAATCCCAGCACTTTGGGAGGCCAAGACAGGTGGATCACAAGGTCAGGAGTTCAAGACCAGCCTGGCCAGCCTGGTGATACCCTGCCTCTGCTAACAAAACAAAAAATTAGCCAAGCATGGTGGCGCATGCCTGTAGTCCCAGCTACTCAGGAGGCTGAGGCAGAAGAATTGCTTGAACCCAACAAGCAGAGGTTGCAGTGAGCCGAGATTGCACCATTGCACTCCAGCCTGAGTGACAGACTGAGACTCCATCTAAAAAAAAAAAAAACAAAAAAACCCATACAAAATAGTTTTGTATATGAATGATTTCCCTAACAGATGTAGTAAAACACTGCTTCTAGCCCTAATTAATTGGACTAGGAGCAAGGCAGAAAACCCTGGTAAATAATTAGGCATTATTAGCTTTGTCACCACAGTGGAGGGCAGTTTACTTAGGACTGTAGGGAAACCTAACTCATGGAGCTGATTATTGGTCAATACATTTCTACATTGGTCTTTAGAAAAATCATAATTAGACTTGCACAGTATGCAGAGCTACTCTTCATGATTTGTGGTATTTTCTATAAATACTTTGCTAAAATATTACTAGTGTTATACACACACAAAATAAAAATGTAGTATTTTTTAATTTAATATAATTCCTTCACATTTTTCTACTCTCTTCTTGGTCAAAATATATCTCTGTCTCTATCTCCACGTACTTGACTTTGTAAGCTCTCTTCCATGCCCAAATCTGGTATATTTCCCTGTACTTTCTGAGGGCCTTCTATAAATATTGCAACTAGTTGATTAACTATGCAAGAAGGCTTCCTAGATGTTGCTAGTCTGAAGTTTTACTCCCCTTATGTCTTAAATGCTCATTGTAACACCACTTTTTGTGGAATAGAATCACGTGCAATGATGTCTTGAGAGACAACTACTATAATAAGGTTCTTTCTAGCACTTCTTATAAATAAATGCCATTGGCTGGGTGATACTGTTTGGCTCTGTATCCCCACCTAAATCTCATCTTAAATTATAATTCCCATGTGTCAAAGAAGGGACGTGTAATCTCCACGTGTTGAGGAAGGGAGGTGATTGGATCACTGGGGCATTTTCCCCCATGCTATTCTCCTGATAGAGAGTGAGTTCTCATGAGATCTGATGGTTTTATAAGAGGCTCTTTCCCCTTCACTTTCTCCTTTCTCTCCTGCTGCCATGTAAGATGTGCCTGCTTCTCCTTCCACCATGATTGTAAGTTTCCTGAGGCCTCCACAGTCATGCAGAACTGTGTCAATGAAACCTATTTCCTTTACAAATTACCCAGTCTTGGGAGTATTTGTATAGCAGTGTGAAAGCTGTTTAATGCAATGTGTCCTAATAAAAATGTTGCCATTTTATTTCATGACAAATTATGGTATAGTAAGGCTTTGGTTCTTTCATCATAAAGTCATTGGGATTCTTTCTGTTTGACTGAAAAACATTGTTGGGTTGATGGCCTTAAAACTACTTTTCTTCAGTTGCATTTATTACATTTATAAGTTGTAAGGACATTTCATGCAATTCCAAGCTGTATAAATTTAGAGGTGAGCCTCTGGGAAGATAATTGGTCACCAGTGGCAGTGAACCATTCCTTTGTGCATCTTTAATAGCTCAAAAGCTTATAGTTTCAGGCCTGAATGGAAGCTTGAAGGTAAAGTCACTCCAACTGCTGCTTGAATAATCCAGTTTTCACTTGACAGTCCCATCTTTCAAATATTTAAAGACATCATCACGTCATGCCTCCTCTCCCCAGAAACTCCTCCAAATCAGACTAAGCTAAAATTAAGTTATAATGGTCGATTTCTCCTCATGTGATACAGTTTTAAACCTCCTCACCCATCTGAGTTACTGTCTTGGACTCGGATTTGAATGCTAGCCCCATTAATTTCTTATGTATGTAAAGCTGGACATGTTTTAAAAATGTTTTGAACTTCAGAATTTTTTTAACCTGTATATAATGGGGATAATAATAATAATACTTATAGAACTGTTAGGATCATTAACTGAAATAATGCACATGGCTGGTGCTTAGTAAGTATTCACTTCCTTTCCATTTTTAAAGTGATTTGTGGAATGGTCATATTCCATGAAGAAAGGTGTTGTGATTAGTCAGAAAAATAAATAGGGTTAAGCAAAGTTACTTAGATTTTCTAATTACAAGGTTTTCAGAGCCTTTAACAGGTTAACATGCTTTGTGAATCTCCAAATAAGTATGGTTTGAAGCATTTCCCAAGTTTATTTGACCACAAAACCCTTTTTGAGTAGTACACAGAATAACATCTTGTGTTTTTCTGAATATGGTGTGAGAAAGGTTGTCCTAGTGGGATGTTTGGATGTGTTGCTTTGCCCTCTGGGCATGTCTGGAAGTATGATTGTCCCTCTGGGTCCTAGGAGTGGCCCATGCAGGGAAATATATTCTGAGCAAACACAAAGAGGGAAAATATTTTCCCTCTGCTTCAAGTAAGAAAATAGAATCAGCAATGAGCTAAGGGCTTAGGTCTTTTTGTTTCATCTATGATGTTGAGGTATAGTCCTCAGGTTTGGGAAACTCTGAGGAATTACTGTAATGAAAATACTATGAAAATAAATTACTAGGAAGGAGGAAAAACTGAAGATATTATCTGGTGGGCTAGGCAGAGTCCAGCACACTGTCCCCTTGCATGAAATTAAATATTTCTGTTTATATGATGGAAAAACTGTGCTGATTCATTCTCATTAAGGCTCTACCAAGTTCATCAGAAAAAGTTTATAGAGACCTTGGGGAAAACTCAACAGGGGGGAATTTCCTGTTGGGGGCTGGAGGTGGGGAGCCAGTATTTTCCCTTTATTGGGGTTTGCTTTGTTAATTGGTGTTTGAAGAAACTCCATTTCTTTCATAGTTGAAGCTAAGCAGAATTAATGTTAATTAAAAAATCATGTTAGCATTCCCAGAGCACATTCAAGTCATTATTTGGGAAAAGGCTTGTGTAAAACACTTCTCTCATGGCTTTGTTTGCATGGGGAACTGACCAGTGAGGAGTTTCACCAGGACAAGAGAGGGAGCTGCCAATTTATTTCTGGAACATAGAAGGATGTGTTTCAAAAGACATTCAAAATAAAGAACACACCAAAATGTACCAAAAGTGGTTTGGTTTTCTGTTTTTTTGAAGCAAGGATGGAGCCACGCTTGAAACCTGTAAAACAGGATGCTGTACCCAAGTGTGTGCTGGGGTGGAAATGGGTGGGGAAGTGTGAGCCTGAGCCTGTGATTGTCAGTATTCTATAGCAGGCACAGTTTTTAAACTTTACTATTTGAAGCAGACTATCTTTTTACTTGCTTGTATAAATCTATACTGGGGTCTTTCCATTTAATCTTCTTTAAGGACTATTTTACTTCACACACACATGACCGCAATAAATAGATACATTGCCATCAAATCCCTGAGGTCTTTGTATTTCCTTTGGGTATAATTAACTTTAGTAGCTCACTAGACCTAAACAACCAACTCAGACAGTACAGTGCGGGGAAAGCTAAATCCTGAATATATTTTTCTGTGAGTTCTGGAGCCCACTGATTATTTTTTTTAAGGTATGAGTTACATGTTATAGAATAAGAATGTCTAATATTGAGTTACATTTAGGTAGAAGTCAACTGTCACTAACAGTCATTCTGAAATGTGAAATGACTTTCCAACTCAATGAAAATAATCATTTGATTGTTTATCCATTGATGTATTCCTCATTTCTTTTTAAAAACATCTGAAGAAGCTTATAACGAAGATTATATAATAATCGTTACAGTTTGATAATGTAAACCTAGGAATTGCAAATGGGATCTGTAGAAAGAGGTGGTAGCAAACCTGCTAACCTGGCAGGCTAGTGTGGCTGCTCCAACTGAGTGTCCATTTTGATTCTGGGCTTCCTGAAAGCCAGAATTAAAAGGGAAACATTCTTGAATTATTTCCATTAGAATTGAAGAAATACAAACAAATTCTTATTTGAATGCAAGTTTTTCTGGCACTAAATTCTAAAGAAAAGAAATTTCATCACACGTGCTTTTATAAGCATGTGATTTCTCTTTTAAAAATTATTTTTTAGGCACACAAATGATTTATGAATACATTTAAACAACACAGAAGAATGTAGATTAAAAAGTTTAGGTTCTCCTTCATCCTTGCAACTTCACCCTCCCACCAAGAGTCTGGTGTGCGACATCTCTGAACTTTTTCTAAGACCCCCTTCATTTCCTACCACTTGACCCATGTGTACCAAATACAGCATATACAGGGATCATATATATGGATTATTCTTCAGCTTACTTTTATTTATTTATCTATGCCTTGATGATCATTCATATCAATATAAATAGTGCTATCTTGTTTTGTAAAACTACTATGTGAATATTCTAAGATTTACCCAAACATTCTCTTATGTTTGAGTTGTATGAAATTTTTCTTCATTTGTTTGCTTGATTGTTTGTTTATTTTTTGAGACAGGGTTTGCTCTGTTGCCCAGGCTTGAGTTCAGTGGCATGAACACAGATTACTGCAGCCTTGACCTCTGGGGCTCAAGTGATCCTCCCACCTCAGCCCCCGAACAGCTAAGGGTGGCTAACTTTTAAATTTTTTGTAGAGACCAAGGTCTCACCATGTTTCTCAGAACAGTCTTGAACTCCTGGGCTCAAGTGATTCTCCCACCTTGGCCTCCCAAAGTGCTGGGATCGCAGGTATGAGCCACAGTACCTGGCCACAATTTTTAAATATTACAAACAATGCTATAATAAACATCTTGTGCATGTTTAAAAATTTTTGTTCAGTGAGTATAATAGACAAAAGTCGGAAAACTGGGTCAGAGGGCATATACATAACAAAAATGACAAAGGGAGACCTTGTGATTAAGGGCAATGAGTTCTCAAAATCAGTAATTCTCAAATTCTTGGTATAAGTGTGTTCCTGTAGGTGCTCATGATCCTAGGAGAACATTCTTACCTACTGCTGATGATAATTCTATCATAGGAACACTTCTATCATACCAGGTGACATTTGACTTAAGCAATATGATGAAGAATCATAATTTCACATCTCAAAGAAGTCAACTTAGCACACCAGGATCAGCTGCTCCTAAGGATGTTTGTTTTCAATATCTTGTGCCTTGTTCATTTTGTTCTTGACTATCAGCATTTATGAGCAGATAAATAATACCTGTAAATAAATAAGAAAGTATTTGAGTTTTTTTTTTTAAATTCAGAGTGAAAAGGTATCTGCTGCTGGATTTTAGAAGTTGAAAAATCTAAGTTTGGCATGTTGCAAAGGAAAATTGTTTGAGAAACAGTGCTCTAGATTAAGTCAATGGCAAAAATAAGAAATGAGTTTTTATATATAATATCACCACTGAAAGACCAATGTTATATGTAATACCACCACTGAAAAACCCATGTTAAATTTTTAGCCAGTATTCCTTCAAAAAGATGTGATGTCCAAAGGGACTTTATAACAAATTTTAGGTGAATTCCAGGCTGATAATATTTTTAAGCTTTTCTAACTTATTTATATAGTTCTGAAATTTACTTCCTGCTTCCAAATCAGTTCATTTGAATATACACAATCAGGTTTTGCTTCTGTTTGAAAAAATTCATGTCTTCAGCTGATATTTCTGACATTTTTTTTATATTGTCTGAGAAGCAGAATGACTCCTTCCAGACAGGGATCTAAACAATTCTAAAGCAATACTGAATAAACAGAGAGCCGCAGAAACAGACTATAGTGTGTTTAAAAATTCTGAGGTTGTTCCTAGTACGACTCGAGCATAAAGGAAACAGAACTTCAGTCTTAAGGTAAACACTGGCATCTATCAAATGCGTACATTTTATCCTCTCTGAATTTGACGCCTTCTGAAAGGGAAGATTTAATGTGAGTTGTATTCTGCAGAAGGCTTTGAGATTTAAGGCACTCAACAATTCCACTGATCTAGTGCCCCTCTTTCAGCCCCCTTTTACCAGCTTCCCAGATTAGCCTCATTCATTAATTATTCTGGTCATACTTTAAGTAAAAGAGGAGAAAATGCAATGGCAGCCAATTTTACAAAAGAGACAAATAATTAGTACCCCCAACAAGCATGTTTATTTACAATACCCATAACTATAGAATACCTACAAAAATATGCCTTTGGTCCTTTCGTTTTCTAAGTGGGCATGCAGTTGATTAGATGCTTTTAAGGATTTTGAATGTTAATATGTATGAACACTTCTGTCATCCTTTACCCTATTCATATGTCCACATGATATTTTCAGAGATTTTGACTTGGGGGATCTGAGGTGGGGAAATTCTGATGCAGGGTCATTGACTTAGAGAGTGCCTTCATTCTCAGATCTCTGATTTCTTATAGAAATCATACTCTTCATCTGGCCAGTCTTGTAAAATCAGAATCTAGTGATGATCACCAAGAATGAACAAGAGAGAACTGTGTCACTAAATCCCTCTCTTCCCAGTTTTCCTTGCATTTGCACTCTCACTTGGTAATTTGAACCTTATGGCATGGTACTGCATTCCTGAAAACTGACTTTCATATCTGCATGCTGTTATTAATATTATCTATTTCTGGGCACAATGGTGCATGCTTGTAGTCCAAGCTACTTGTGAGGCTGAGGGGGAATGATTGCTTGAGCCCAGGAGTTCAAGGTCAGCCTGGGCAAAGTTGGAAGACCCTGTCTCTCTTTTTTTAAATTTTTAATTTTACTTTAGATGTATACTATATCCAGTATTTCTCCCCATGTTATCCCTCCCCACCCCCTGCTGACCCTTCCCTACCCCCTCCAACTGCCCCCAGTGTGTGATGCTCCTCTCCCTGAGTCCACAGGTTCTCATTGTTTAACACCTACCTATGAGTGAGAACATGCGGTGTTTGGTTTTCTGTTGTGTCAGTTTGTACAGAATGATGGCTTCCAGGTTCATCCAAGTCTCTACAAAGGACATGAACTCATCGTTTTTTATGGCTGCGTAGTATTCTATGGTGTATATGTACCACATTTTCTTTGTCTAGTCTATCATTGATGGGCATCTGTGTTGGTTCCAGGTCTTTGCTATTGTACACAGGGCTGCAATGAACATACGTGTGCATGTGTCTTTATAGTAGAACAATTTATAGTTCTTTGTGTATATACCCAATAATGGGATTGCTGGGTCAAATGGAATTTCTATTTCTAGATCCTTGAGAAATCGCCACACTGTCTTCCACAATGGTTGAACTAATTTACACTCCCACCAACTGTGTAGGAGTGTTCCTATTTCTCCACATCCTCTCCAGCATC
>CAUYLG010014095.1:0-40403 GCA_963573385.1 Cacajao melanocephalus | reverse complement strand
GTCTCAAACTCCTGACCTCAGATGATCCACCCGCCTTAGCCTCCCAAAGTGCTGGGATTACAGGTGTAAGCCACCGCGTCCAGCCTTATTGTCTATATTAAAGTTCTGGTTCCCCCACTTACTAGCTGCATGACCATGTGTAAATAGATTACCCTCTGCCGTCAGTGCTCTCACTAAACAATTGGAGTTTCTGTGAATGTCAGCTGAATGAATCTATGCAAAATGTTTAGGAAAGTGCCAGACACATGCCAGGCACTAGTAATAAAAATAGAGTTGTCAACATTTTTCTTATCGTTTTAATACAAATAGTGGCAATAATAGCAGGAGTGGTATTAAGACGGCTATATCTGCATTGCTACAAAGGAATACCTGAGGCTGGGTAATTGATAAAGGAAAGAGATTTATTTGGCTCATGGTTCTTCATTCTGTACAAGCATGGCACCAGCACCTGCTCAGCTTCCGATGAGGCCTCAGGGAGCTTTTACTCATGGTGAAAGATGAAAGGAGAGCAGGCATGGCATGTTATGAGAGAGAGAGTAAAAGAGAGGGGAGGATGGGAGGACCTGCCAGGCTCCTTCAAGCCACCAGCTCTCATGAGAACTAACAGTGAGGACTCAGTACCACGGAGAAGGCACCAGGCCAATCACTAGGAATCTGTCCTCATGACCCAAACACCTCCTACCAGGCCTCACCTCCAACACTGGGGATCACACTTCAGTAAGAGATTTGGAGAGGACAAATATCCAAACTATATCAATGGTTTATGTTCTTAGCCATAAGAACATAAACTCTTAAGGGAAAGTACATAAACTCTGAAATCTAAATACCTGGATTTAAATCCAGCCCCTGCTGATTACAAATAAATCTATTAACCTCACTATTCTTAGGGTCATTATTGATAAAATGATTTAACAATATTTAATTGAAAGCTCATTTGAAGACCGAGACCCTGCATAGCAAGAAAAAATCTTTCAAAATGAAAAAATACATATACAAACATGGGTTACCCTATTTCTTCATATCCTCTGCAAAGTCAGTCTGTGAGCTGAGGTGCTTAAATATTCCTGACTAAAATATTTCTCACAGGTTTATTGTAGACGTCTGCTATGATCTGAATATTTCTATTCCTCCAAAATTCGTATATTAAAATCTGATCCTCAGTGTACTGGTATTAAGGGCCTTGGGAGTTAATGAGGTTGTACCAGCCAAGGAAAAGCTTCCCCTTGGCCCTCTGAATGTTTGCTCAAAAATCAACACACAGAAGGCGATTAGTTGGTGAAAAGTCATACAAATTTATAAACGTGCATGTAAAGGAGAACCTTAAAGTGATTACCCCAACCTCCCAATAGGGGTCACCATTGTGAGGTTACCTAACGAATGGGGACTTGGATTGTGCAAAACAGCTTGTAGGAAGTGGAGGAGACTTGGCTGGCAAACAGGGTCTTGGTATGTAAATTAAGTCTCACAGGTAGCAGCTCTCAGAAAGACCAGATAGTACAATAAATGTTTCTTTCAGACCTTTCAGGGTGTCAGACTCTCAGTTTTTCTTCCTTAGATCCAGAAAGGGAAGTTCTCAGAGAAAATCCGGCTGCACCAATGCAATTTTTCTCTACAGATGGAAGTCTCCACAATGAAAGAACAGCTTAGCTACTTCTGTTTGCATGCCCTCTGAACAGCCATCTCAAAACATGTCAAAGTAGTATATTTTGGGGTAAAATATTTCCTTCACTCCCCATTTTGAACTCTAAAAATGTTCACAAATTAAAGGCCAAGTTGATTTCTTTGAAGAGATTTGAGTTAGAGATGGTTAGATAAGAGATAGGCAAAGGAAGGAAAAGACAAATTGGGATAAGCAGGAAAGAACAAATTTAAATATATCATCTCATATCTTCTTGAATTAGTCTCAGTCCTGAAAATAGATTAGGTCAGTTAAACAGCTGTGTTCCACTCCAGAAGGTGGCACTGCAGATGAGTTAGGCCTCTAAATATGAAACAGGCAAACAGAACTTTCAAGGCACCAAGCCAATCACCAGGAATCCGTCCCCATGACACAAACACCTCTCACCAGGCCCCACCTCCAACATTAGGAATCACATTTCAATCAGAGATTTGGAGGCAACAAATACTCAAACCATATAAACAATTTATGTTCTTAGCCATAGAGCCACTTTACAGAAAGAATAAGGACTTAGAATGTCCCAAAACAGGTTCTGAGAACAGGAAAAGGTGGCCTGGCTGGCCAAAGGGGACTTGTTATGTAAACGAAGTCTCAGAGTGAGAATCGCAGTGAAAACCGTAAGATGCACCATAAAAGACACTTCTAAGGAAACAGAAGAAAAGTAAAGGTTAATCTCTGGAGTAATCTATACATCACTTTTTTGAATCTCTGGAGCATCTTTAGATTGCAGTAGCAATCTGACAAACTTTATTAGATTAAAGTTTGAATCAGATATTTAAGCAACCTTTCTGAGTAGTCTGTACATCAGCTGTCACAAAAGCTGTTTACATATAAGTTGCTGTGGTGATTTCTCCCAACGTTATACAAAGTTGTCTAGCTTCAGTTAGTAGGACTTCAAGAAAAGCATAGTTGTAATGTCTAGTGATTCCAACTGTGGAAAATGGGAGAAAAATTTGAAAACACTAGTTTGGAGACTTTTAGCTGGGAAAGAATTCGGGATACAGTCCAAATTGTGGGCAAATAATAAAAAGCCAAAAACGATGGGCAGGGCTAGAATCTAATAACAGGTGTGCCATAGCTTTCCACTAAAACATATTTTTTTCTCTCTCGTCTTCAATTTTTACCAAAGATTAATCATAATAGGACCAATTTATTTTCAAAGTAAGTTTTAGTCTTATTATATTTAGGCTTATTATTTGCATAAAGTACAACAAGACTAGTGATGGGCCACACAGGCTTTATTTAGGTTGGCTTTGCTGGAACTTTTTATAAAGAATTTCAAATTAGTCTTTATGGGGGCTCTCAAGGCTAGGGAATCAAGCCAAAGATTTGCCAATGGAATGTGCCTATAATATCTGTACAAATTGGATGCACTCCTCTCTTCTCAAGGTCTCCAAAATATCCAAAATATTCTGACTTCCTTTACTTACCGCAAGGTCAGGAACCTTGTAAAGGAACCACATAGACAAAGTACCAGGCCAGTCTTTCTTGGGGGCTTTTTATAGGCTCTATAAAGTCAGTTCAAGTTCTCAAAGCACCCTAGCCATATCTGAAAATATGCTAGTCCAATCGAAGTCTTGGTAAAATAACCAGTGCCTCCAATTTTGTCTTCTTACAAAAGACGATTCTTATTGAATTTAACTATATTGTCTAACTATATGGCAAATAAATATATTGTCATAAATCGAGAACACTTACAAATAGTTTCCATATTCCGAAGAAATCAAGTAGAGAAAAAGGTAAATCTTTCAGCTTTGCTCACAAAAGTGTACTTTAATCAATTATTGTAAGCTACAAATAGCTCAAATCTTTCTTGAGCTATTTGTTTCAGAGTCAGAAAAAATCAGGAATGTTTCAAACAAAAAAGTAATAAAACTTATTTTAGTTGTCTATCAGTTCAGCACTATGTAATTAATTTTATTCTGCTTTATGTTTTGTTAATAAACCTCATGAATGCATCAGCATTTTAATTAGTCCTGGAAGTTATTTTTTTGTTTTGTTTTGTTTTTTGTTTACCTAGTCCAATGGTATGATCTCTAAAATGATCAGAAGTCTGTATTTAAGTGTACTTGTCAGGGTCCCTTTATGAATTTCCTTGAAGAGAAAGCACATTTCAACAGTAGTTTATTATTAATTGCCTTTTGAGAAGAATTGAAGAAAACAATAATTGACCGTGGATGACAAAATACTTAGAATAGCCATGATTAAAGACACAACTGACAAAAAAAAAAAAATTGGGTTGTTTTTGTGGCCTACACTATACATCATAATTATAAATATTCCTGACAACATGTACCAAAACATATCAGAATTTTAGGAATTTCATATAATTTTAAAACATATTAATAATACATTTATACAAACATAACTCAAAGAAAGTTAAGCACCATTTCTTATTTGACAATGCTTCCCACATCATTTTAACAAACCAAATAAGCCTAATAGGTCTCCTTTGGACTTCTAAGGGTTATTTTTGGAATGTGAAATTTGAATTTGGGAAGTTATTAAATAGCAAACTTTTATAATACTTGATACTAAAATATGATAAAATTTTAAACATTTGGTCAAATTAGAATTATAGCTTACTCTAAAATAATAGTCATCTCTTTAATCAAAGTAATAATTCAAAGATTTCAAAAAGCAAAATCTAATAGAGAACAGACTTAGTTTCCCAGTCAAAAGACCTAAAAAAGGCAACATGAAGAATACTGATTCTGTATCTCCCTCTCTCCTCTTTTATTTATTATATTTATTTTGCAGTTTACTAAAAATATAAACAAAAATATTGTACTATCTCTCATTAAGACTACATGAAAACCTTCAAAAAAAGAATCAAATTTTACCTTTTATAACAGTGCATTATTATTGCTAAAGCTAATTATAAGAGAACATTGTAAACAAGTCTATGTAATCTAATCAGCTTTGACCACACAAGGTAATATTTCTATAAACCTTTTATAACCTCTTACATTTTTTTCTATTCTCTTTTTTCATCAACTTTGATGTAGTTTGGATTTGTGTTCCCACCCTCATCTAGTGTTCAATTGTAATCCCTTGTTGGAGATGGGCCTAGTGGGAAGTAAGCAGATCATAGGGCACAGTTTTCATGAATGCTTTTGTATTATCCCCCTTGGTATTATATAATGAGTGAGTTCTCACAAGATCTGGTTGTTTAAAGTGTGTAGCACCTCCCCATCTCTTCTTGATTCTGCCCCTGCCATGTAAGATGCCTGTCCTGGTTTGACTTCTGCCGTTAAGTAAAAATTTCCTGAGGCCTCCCCGGAAGCAAATGCTGCCACACTTCCTGTACAGCCTGCAGAACAGTGAGCCAGCTAAACTTCTTTATTTTATAAATTACCCAGTCTCGGGTATTTTTTTTCTTCAACTATTTTTTAAGTTCCAGGGTACAGGTGTAGGATATGCAGGTTTGTTACATAGGTAAGTGTGTGCCATGGTGGTTTGCTGCACAGATCAACCCATAACCTACATATTAAGGCCAGCAACCATTAGCTGTTCTTCCTGCTGTTCTCCCTGCCTGGACCCTACCCCAAAAGGCCCCAGTGTGTGTTGTTTCCCACTACGTGTACATGTGCCCTCATCATTCAGCTTCCACTTATAAGTGAGAACATGTGGTGTTTGATTTTCTGTTCCTGTGTTAGTTTGCTGAGGATAACAGTTGCCAGATCCACCCATGCCCCTGTAAAGGACATAATCTTGTTGCTTTTTGTGTCTGCATAGTATTTCATGATGTATATGTGTCACATTTTCTTTATCCAGTCTATTGTTGATGGGCATTTCGGTTGATTCCATGTCTTTGCTATTGCAAATAGTGCTGCAATGAACATATGTGTACATGTATTATATCTTTAAATAGAATGAGTTATATTCCTTTAAGTATGTACCCAGTAATGGAAATGCTGAGTCAAATGATACCTCTTCTTCCAGATCTTTGAGGAATCACCACATCGTCTTCCACAATAGTTGAACTAATTTACACCAACAGTGTAAAAGCATTCCTTTTTCTCCAGAAACTCACCAACATCTGCTGTTTCTTGATTTTCTAATAATTGCCAATTTGACTAGGGTGAGACAGCATCTCACTGTGGTTCTGATTTGCATTTCTTTAATGATCAGTGATATTGAGCTTTTTTCATGTTTGTTGGCCTCATGAATGTCTTCTTTACAGAAGTGTCTGTTCATGTCCTTTGCCCATTTTTTAATAAGGTTGTTTATTTTTCTCTCGTAAATTTGTTTAGGATACTTGTAGACTCTAGAAATTAGACCTTTGTCAGATGGATAGATTGCAAGAATTTTCTTCTATTCTATGGCATTTATTCAATAATAGCTTCATTTGCTGTGCAGAAGCTCTTTAGTTTAATTATATTTCATTTGTCAATTTTTGCTATTGTTGATATTGCTTTCGGCATTTTTGTCATGAAATATTTGCTCATACCTTTGTCCTGAATGGTATTGCCTAGATTTTCTTCTAGGGTTTTTATACCTTGTGGTTTTACATTGAAGTCTTTAATCTATCTTGAGTTCATTTTTGTATAATGTGTAAGGAAGGGGTCCAATTTCAATTCTCTGCATATGGCTAGCCAGTTCTCCCAGGACCATTTATTATATTAAATAGGAAATACTTGTTTTTGTCAAGTTTGTCGAAGATCAGATGTAGGCATGCAGTATTATTTCTGAGTTCTCTATTCTGTTCCATAGGTCTACGTATCTATTTTTGTACTAATACCATGCTGTTTTGGTTATTATAGCCTTGTGGTATAGTTTGAAGTCAGGTAGCATGATGTCTCCAGCCTTGTTTCTTTTGCTTAGGATTGTCTTGGCTTTACAGGCTCTTTATTGGTTCCATATGAATTTTAAAATAGTTTCTTCTAATTTTGTGAAGAATGTCAGTGGTAGTTTAATGGGGATACAATTAAATTTATAAATTGCTTTGGGTAGCATGGCCATTTTAATGATACTTATTCTTCCTATCTGTTAACATGGAATGATTTTCCATTTGATTTTTTCCTCTCTGATTTCCTTGAGCAGTGGTCTGTTCTCCTTGAAGAGGTCTTTCACTTCCCTTGTTAGCTGTATTCCTAGGTATTTTAGTCTCTTTGTAGCAAATGTTAATGGGATTTAATTCATGATTTCACTCTCTGCTTGTCTGTTGTTGGCATATAAAAATCTTACCTTTTTTTTTTTTTGCATATTGATTTGTATCCTGAAACATTGCCAGAATTTTTTATCAGCTTAAGAAGCTTTTGGGCTGGGATGATGGGGTTTTGTAGATATAGGATCATGTCATCTGCAAATAAAGATAATTTGATTTTCTCTCCTCCTATTTGAATACGCTTTATTTTTTTTCTCTTGCCTGATAGCCCTGGTGAGAACTTCCAATACTATGCTGAATAAGAGTGGTGAGAGAGGGCATCCTTGTCTTGTGCCAGTTTCCTAGGAGAATATTCCAGCTTTTGCCCATGCAGTATGATATTGGCTATGGGTTTGTCCTAAATGGCTCTTATTATTTTGAGGTATGTTCCTTCGATACTTAGTTTATTGGCTGCATGCAATGGCTCATGCCTGTAATCTTAGCATGGGAAAGATTCTCCCAAATTTCTCTCTTTGGGAGAATGAGGTGGTTGGATCACCTGAGACCAAGAGTTCAAGATCAGCCTGGCCAACATAGTGAAATCCTGTCTCTACAAAAAATACAAATATTAGACGGGTGTGGTGGTGGATACCTGTAATCCCAGCTACTCAAGAGGCTGAGGCAGAAGAATTGCTTGAACCTGGGAGGTAGAGGTGGCAGTGAGCGAAGATCACACCACTGCACTCCAGCATGGCTGACAGAGCAAAAAGAAAAAATGTTAATGGAGAGTTTTTAAAATGAAGGGATGTTTCTTGAAGGCCTTTTCTGTGTCTATTGAGATAATTATGTAGTTTTTGTCTTTAGTTTTGTTTTTGTGATGAATTTCATTTATTGATTTGCATATTTTGAACCAGCCTTGCATCCCGAGGATGAAGCCAACTTGATCATGGTGAATAAGCTTTTTGATGTGCTTCTGAATTTGGCTTGCCAGTATTTATTGAAGATTTTTGTATCGAAGTTCATCAAGGATATTGGCCTGAAGTTTTACTTTTTTGTTGTATCTCTGTCAGGTTTTGATATCAGGATGATGCTGGCCTCAAAAAATGAGTTGGGGAGGAGTTCCTCCTTTTTAATTATTTGGCATTGTGTCAAATGTAATTGTATCAGCTTCACTTTGTATCTCTGGTAGAATTCAGCTGTAAATTCATCTAGTCCTGGACTTTTATAGGTTGGTAGGCTATTACTGCCTCAATTTCAGAACTCACTATTGATTTATTCAGGGATTCAATTTATTTCTGGTTCAGTCTTGGAGGGTGTATGTGTCCAGAAATTTATTCATTTTTTTTCTAGATTTTTTGGTTTATGTGCATAGAGGTGTTCACAGTATTCTCTGATGTTTGTTTGTATTTTTGTGGGGTCAGTGGCAGTATCCCCCTTATCATTTCTGATTGTGTTCATTTGATTTTTCTATCTTTTCTTATTAGTCTAGCTAGCACTCTATCCATTGTACTAATTTTTTCAAAACACCAGCTCCTGGATTTGTTGATTTTTTGATAGGATTTTTTTGTGAATCTATCTTTTTTAGAACTGTTCTGACCTTGGTTATTTCTCGACTTCTGGTGGCTTTGGGATTTTTATGCTCATGGTTTTGTTGATATTTTAGTGGTGATGTTAGGTTGTCAATTTGATGTTTTTCTAGCTTTTTGATGTGGGAGCATTTTATGCTATAAATGTACCTCTTAACACTGTTTTAGCTGCATCCCAGAGATTCTGATACATTGACTCTTTGTTCTCATTAGTTTCAAAGAACTTCTTGATTTCTGCCTTAATTTCACTATTTACCCAGTAGTCATTCAGGAACAGGTTGTTCAATTTCTATGCAGTTGTGTGGATTTGAGTGACTTTCTTAATCTTGAACTCTAATTTGATTGTGCTACGGTCTGGGAGACTGCTGGTTGTAATTTCAGTTATTTTACCTTTGCTGAGGAGTGTTATTTTTCTAATTATGTGATCAATTTTAGAGTAAGGGTGATATGGCAATTAGAATGTATATTGTGTTGTTTTGGGGTGGAGAATTCTGTAGATATCTATCAGGTTCACTAGATCCAGAGCTGAGTTCAGGTCCTAAATAACTCTGTTAATTTTCTATCTCAATCATCTGTCTAATATTGACAGTGGGGTGTTAAAATCTCCCACTGTTGTTATTTGGAAGTCTAAGTCTCTTTGTAGGTCTCTAGGAAATTGATTTATGAATCTATATGCTCCTATATCGGGTGCATATATACTTAGGATAGTTAGCTCTTTTTGTTGAACACTTTACCTTTATGTAATACCCTTCTTTGTTGTTTTTATTTTGCTTTGTTTTTATCTTTTCTGGTTAAAACCTGTTTTGTCAGACACTAGGATTGCAACATCTGCTCTTTCCTGTTTTCCATTTGCTTGGTAAATTTTCCTCTATTCCTTTATTTTGAGTTTATGTGTATCATTGCATGTGAGATGGGTCTCTTCAATACAGTACACCAGTAGGCCTTCATTCTTTATCCAGCATACCATCGTGTCTTTTAATTGGGGTATTTAGCCCATTTACATTTAAAGTTAATATTGTTATGTGTGAATTTGATTTTGTCATCATGGTGGTAACTAGTTATTTTTCAGACTTGTTTATGTAGTTGCTTCATAGTATCACCGGTCTGTATACTCCAGTGTGCTTTTGTAGTGCTGGCAGTGGTCATTTCTTTCCATATTTAGTGCTTCCTTCAGAACGTCTTGTAAGACAGGCCTGGCTGTGAAAAATTTCTTCAGCAATTACTTGTCTGAAAAGGATCTTATTTCTCCTTTACTTATGAAGCTTAGTTTGGCTGGATATGAAATTCTGGGTTTGAAATTATTTTCTTTGAGAATGTTAAATATTGGCTTGTAGGGTTTCTATTGAGAGGTCTGCTGTTATTCTGATGGGCTTCCCTTCACAGATGACTTGGATTTTCTTTTTTGCTTCCCTTAACATTTTTTCTTTCATTTTGACCTTGGAGAATCTGATGTCTATGTATCTTTGGGTTGATCTTCTCATGGAGTATCTTACTGTGGTTCTCTGGATTTCCTGAATTTGAATGTTGGTTTGCCTTGCTAGCTTGGGGAAGTTCTCCTGAATAATATCCTGAAGTATGTTTTCCAGCTTGGTTCTATTCTCCCCATCTCTTTCAGATGCCCTAATCAGTTGTAGGTTCAGTATTTTTACATAATCCCATATTTCTTGAAGGTTTTGTTCATTCCTTTCCATTCTTTATTCTCTAATCTTGCCTGCCTGTCTTATTTCAGAAAGAAAATCTTCATGCTCTGAGATTCTGTCCTCCGCTTGGTCTATCTGGCTGTTGTTACATATAATTGCATTTTGAAGTTCTTGTGTTTTTCATCTCCATCAGGTCATTTATGTTCCTCTCTAAACTGATTCTTCTGGTTATCAGCTCCTATGATATTTTATCATGATTCTTAGCTTCTTTGAATTGGATTAGAACATGCTCCTTTAGCTCAGCAAAGTTCACTATTAACTACCTTCTGAAGCCTACTTGTCAATTCAACCATCTCAGCCTCAGCCCAGTTCTGTGCCCTTGCTGAAGAGGTGTTTCGATCATTTGGAGAAGAGGCATCTGGCTTTTTGAGTTTTCAGTGCTTTTGTGTTCCTTCTTTCTCAACTTTGTGGACTTATCTACCTTTGATCTTTGAGGTTGCTGACCTCTGAATTGGGTTTTTATGGGGTGTGTTTTGTTGATGTTGTTGTTGCTGTTTTTTTGACAATTAGTCCTTTGTTCCCTGAGGCTGCTGCAGTTTTCTGGGGGCCCATTCCAGACTCTATTCACTTGAGTCCCTCTCACACCTGGAGGTGTCACCAGTGAAGGCTGCAAAAAAACAAAGATGGCCTTCCTGCTCCTTCCTCTGGGAGCTCCGTCCCAGAGGGGCACCGACCTGATGGCAGCCTGAATGCTCCTGCAGGAGGTGTCTAGAGAACCCTATTGTGAGGTCTCACCCAGTCAGGAGGTATGGGATCAGGGATCCACTTAAAAAAGAAGTCTTGCTGCCCCTTGGCAGAGCAGGTGCACTGTTCTGGGGGCAACACTCCTGGTCCAGACTGCCCAGACTCTTCAGAGCCAACAGGCAGAAAAAACTAAGTCAGCTAAACCACAGAGACCATGCTGCACCTCCTCCTGGGGCTCCGTTCCAGGGAGATCAGAGTTCTATTCATAAAACCTTGGCTCATGATGCCAAAATTCATGCAGGTTGGCCCAGCCCAGCAAGGAGGGATGGATTCGGGTCTCACTTAAAGAAGCAGTCTGGCCACAATCTACAACAGTAGCTGTGCTGCACTGTGGGGAATTTCTCTCTGTCTGTATTGCCTAGACTCCCTGGAGCTGGCAGGCCTAAAGAGCTGACTTGAGCCACAGAGATGGTGGCCACCCCTCCTCCAACCCTCCCCTGGAACTTAGTTGTCTCACAGTTTCCAGCCTGCTGGCCTTGGCTTGCTGGAATTCCACACCAGTAGGTATTAACTTGTGAGGTGCCTTGGGAGTGGGGTTTAATGAATGACACTACTTGGCTCTGTGGCTTCAGCCCTTTTCCTAGGGGAATGGACAGATCTCCTCCCTCACTGAATTACCAGGGCTGGAGTATGCATAAACTTCTGAGTATCCATGCTTGCAGAATGGCTGCTGAGAGTCTGCGTGCTTTGAACCCAAGGCCCTGGTAGTGTGGGCTCACGAAGGGATCCTGATCTGCAGGTTGCAATGATCTATAGGAAAAGTGTGGTTTCCTGGGCAGGGTTACACAATCACTCACTGCCTCCTTTGGGAGCGGGTGGTGGCTCCCCTGGCTCCATGCCACTCCAGGTGGGCCATCATCCCACCCTGCCGTTTCTCACTGTCCATAGGTCACACTGACCACCTAGTCAGTCCCAATGGGAGAACCTGAATATCTCAGTTGAAGGTGTTGAATTAAATCACTGTTTTTGTTCTTCTCTATTAAAACTGTGAACCTCAGCTGCTTCTCATTGGCCATGTTGGCCTGCCCTTGGTATTTCTTTATAGCAATACAACAATGGACAAATATAAACTTTTTAATATTCATTTAGTTTTGTCAATTTTTTCAGTTTTTTAAAATTTAAAACAACCTTTAAATAACTTCTAAATAAGACAAAATTATTTTTCCTTTAACAAACTCCATGTTTACTGCCTTTTAAAAATAATCTTTCTGGCTGGGCATGGTAGCTTAAATCTGTAATCCCAGCACTTTGGGAGGCCAAGGCGAGTGGATCACGAGGTCAAGAGATCAAGACCATCCTGGCCAACATGATGAAACTCTGTCTCTACTAAAAATAGAAAAATTAGCTGAGTGTGGTGGTGTATGCCTGTAGTCCCAGCTACTCAGGAGGCTGAGGCAGCAGAATCACTTTAAGAAAAAAAAAAAAAAAAAAACAGGAGGTGGAGGTTGCAGTGAGCCGAGATCGCCACTGTAGTCCAACCTGGTGACAGAGCAAGATGCCATCTCAAAAAAAAAATCTTTCTTATTAAAACATATTATACCTTTCTAACACATTTTGCATATTGAATTGTTTCTCATATTTAGTAGCTTTAATTGCATATATTAATTACAATGTTAACTCTTAGTAGCCCTTAATTTTGGTGGAAAACTTAGTAAATAAGCAGTTTTAATTATGTAACAGATACAGAGCCCAGGACAAAAAAATGATGTTGTGAAGACAATGCCTGGAGGATTTAACCAATCCTAGCATGGTCAAGAGGCACAGCTGAGCCAGGAAGAAATTTGGGTGGCTATTCCCAACACTCAATATGGCCACTTGTCTAGACCTCAGAATCTAAAAGCTCAAAACCAAGACATAAGCTTACAAAGTATGTCAGTATCAAAAGTATCACTGAAGCAATGGTTTTAGGACCTTAAAATATTTATCAGAAACAATCTAAACCTATCAAATAAATATATCCAGGCAAAAGTCTCTAAATTAAATTTTGAAAATATTTATATTATATTTTACTAGTAATTTAAAAGCTGCTTTATTTAACAAATATTACTAAAGTCACATGAATTTTAAAAGAATTTGAGATTATTTACTTAATTTATGAGTACTTATATAATTACAGGTTAATTTGATATGTAGATAATATACACAGATGTGTATATATAGACAGATGTCTACATATACAGATAAACACAAGAAAACTTATTACTTTGATTTTGAAATTTTATCCAGGAGACAGATAAAACTTACCAATTTAAAATTAAAATTTTAAAGGACAGTTGGATTTAGATTGTGCCTTTGTAAATAGAAAAGTTTAAAGTTGATCTGTCACATATGGCCAAAGCCCTCACCAAGTTTTAGAGAAAAAGAGGAGCAAATTTCTATCTCAAGGCACAGAAAAAATTTTAAGAAGGAGTTTGGGTTTGAAACCACTGTGTTTCACCGTAAGTGAATCAAAGTATCACCTTCAGAAAAACGCAGAAAAGAATGACAAAAAACAGCAGGAAATGTCTGGTTTGGTATGAAAGCTCCAGAAATGACAGGTGAACTAAAAAATGATCTCAAAGCACTGAAGATCAGAGCTAGCATGGACCCAAAAAGATTTTACAAAAAAAAAAGTTAGAGATCACTTCCCCAAATACTTCTAGATTGGAACCATTGTTGACAATCCATCTGATTTCTACCATTCACTAATTCCCAAGAAGCAAAGGAAAAGAACTATTGTGGAAGAAACAGCTGGCTGATTCTGAGTTCTGAAGACAAAATTGAAGGAAGTACTCAGAAATCATGGCTGAAAAAGCATCAAATGCAGCAGGAAAATAGTTCCAAAAGAAGAAATTTTACAATTAAGATTTACCATACAAACTGCAACATTTCCCCTTTATTTACTTATTAAAGATGTTTTGAAAATAAAACAAATAAAAAAAAAAGATGGAGTTTGGGTTTGTTAGAGAGAGATTATAAATGGATGCCAAGGTAATATAAAATCATAGAAATTCATCACAGGATTTTACACAAAAACAGACAAATTAGAGAAAATTTAGAAACCTTTTCAAAATAACCAACTAAATACCAGAAAGTCATATTTTGGAGAGCAATCTAGTTAGATAGATGGTTTTTAATTTAGTCTGTTTTCTAATTGGACATCTGAGCTCAAGGCAGAGTCCATTAATGAATTGGATCATCCAAGAATTTGTAGTTTCTAGGCCCTAATATATAACATAGAAAAAGCAAGCACAACTGGAATGTAGAACACCCAGATCCACGCAAATTGAAGAGTTTATTTTTACACTGGATTCTAGTTTCCCCCAAAGAGGAAAACACCATGCATGAGATTAGGATGTGCAATGTTCCCACAGTATACCTCATTACAAAGAGATCCCCCATGAAGTTGGTGTGTGACCCAGTGCAAGTCAGCCAACTCTGCTTAGCTCATTGCCCATGGGAATCTAATCCCTTGGTGGTGATCATGCACATATATTTCAAGTGTTCAAAGCATGCCTTTCTTATCTAAGGTGCCAAGAAATGCATATCTCCTTGCAGTAATAACTATTTATTGTAACCACTGTCACCCACCTCTAAATCAATAGCCAGTAATTCACCAGCCATTGCAACACACAAAGATTTTCCCTTGTAGTACAAAGTAACTCCTGGTACTCCCAAAAGCCAGAGAGATCAGGTAATTCAATGCAAAAGAGAGCAAAGTTGTAAACCTGAGAAATATATCTATATGTGTGTATATATATATATACATATATATATACACACACACACACATATACATATATATATTAGTATATATATATTTTAAAAAGAGCGAGAGATTATTAGTATATATATTTATTAAAGACAGAGAGAGAGAGAGAAAGCTGCTCATGACTCTTCAGGTTCCACTAAGAAGAAGAGAGAAGACTCCAGAATTAACGTGTGTGGTGCCTTTTTCTATTTTCTTCGAAGTGTTTCAGGGTTGCTAGAAGTCTCTTCTAGATTTATTCATGTGGTATCACAGATGGCAAAGAGGAAAGAGAGGCAAGGATTAGAAATAAATGGGAGAAAAATTGTTAAAGAAAAATCAAAAGGGAAAACAGAGAGACAAATTACATAATCTTAAAAAAGCTTTCAGACAACTGAAAAAATTTTCAAAAACAGATCCAAAAAGAAAAACAGAAAGACCTTGAATATTAGCTTCTAATTAATATGACTTCTGACAATGGAGCACTTTAAAAAACAACTTTTTAAAAATCTCTAAGTATCACATTTTAGCCAGTATAAATAGCTGATATTCCTGATATTACTGGTTTTGAACTTTATCATTTTTACCATAGTTCCCATTCCCAACAATAAATGAGTGCTCCCAATAGCCAAATGTCACAAAATATCAAATGAAAGGGGTCTGGCTCCTTAACTAGGAACTGAATCCAGGCCATGATGGTGGAACAGAATTTTAACTACTGGATTACAAGTTAGAGCAGCCTTCATTATGAGTTCTTCAGGGTGTCTAAAGCAGGCAGTTTGAGCATATAAAGAATTTTAAGTTTGTTTTAGGTCAGGTAGATTTTAGCATTTTAATTGAGTCAAAAGAATTTTTTTCTTTTTCTTATTTTTTCCTTTTTTTGAGATGGAGTATCACGCTGTTGCCCAGGCTGTACTGCAGTGGCACAATCTTAGCTCACTGTAACATATGCCTCCCCAGTTCAAGTGATGCTCCTGCCTCAGCTTCCCAAGTAGCTTGGATTACAGGTACCTGCCACTATGCACAGCTAATTTTTTTGTATTTTTCAGTAAAGACGGGTTTTCACCCATGTTGGCCAGGCTGATATTGAACTCTTGACCTTGTGATCACCTGCCTCAGCCTCCCAAAGTGCTGGGGTTACAGGTGTGAGCCACCACACCCAGCCTGAGTCAAAAGATTTTCTATCATGACACTATGTCTATTAATTTGATGTCCCCATAAATACAAATAAAACAATTGTTTAGAAAGAGAGATCTCTAAAAACTTTTTTTTAATTTAGTAGTCTAATTTAAATGATCTACTAATGATTAGAATTTCCAGTAGTGTACTTATTGCAATGGTGACTCAGTTCAGCAGCCACTTAATGGAAAGCCCAGGGTGTAATGCTATAGGTTTAGAATAATAATTAAAGCAGTGATTTTTGGAGAAAGCATATGAGAGGCAATCCCAAAGAGCTCTCTCTAAAAATTTCACTCCATTCAGTTGGATTCTGATTCACTCCAATGATTGTTTCTTTTGCTGTGCAGAAGCTCTTAAGTTTAATTAGATCCCATTTGTCTATTTTGGCTTTTGTTGTCATTGCTTTTGGTGTTTTAGTTATGAAGTCCTTGCCTATGCCTATGTCCTGAATGGTTTTGCCTAGGTTTTCCTCTAGCATTTTATGGTGTTAGGTTTTATGTTTAAATCTTTAATCCACCTGGAGTTAATTTTAGTATAAAGTGTCAGGAAGGGATCCAGATTCAGCTTTCTGCAGATGGCTAGTCAGTTTTCCCAACACCATTTATTAAACAGGGAATCCTTTCCCCATTGCTTGTTTTTGTCAGGTTTGTCAAAGATCAGATGGTTGTAGATGTGTGGCGTTACTTCCAGGGCCTCTTTTCTGTTCCATTGGTTCATATCTCTGTTTTGGTACCATGTTGCTTTGATTACTGTAGCCTTGTAGTATAGTTTGAAGTCACATAGTATGATGCCTCCAGCTTTGTTCTTTTTGCTTAGGATTGTCTTGTCTATGTGGACTCTTTTTTGGTTTCATATGAAGATTAAAGTGGCTTTTTCCAGTTCTGTGAAGAAGATCAGTGGTAGCTTGATGGGGATAGCATTGAATCTATAAATTACTTTGGGCAGTATGGCCATTTTCACGATATTGATTCTGCCTAACCATGAGCATGGAATGTTTTTCCATCTGTTTGTGTCCTCTCTTATTTCCTTGAGAAGTAGTTTGTAGTTCTCCTTGAAAAGATCCTTCACATCCTTTGTTAGTTGTATTCCTAGGTATTTTATTCTCTTTGTAGCAATTGTGAATGAGAGTTCGCTCATGATTTGGCTCTCTGTTTGTCTGTTATTGGTGTATAGGAATGCTTGTGATTTCTGCACGTTGATTTTGTATCAGAGGTTTTGCTGAAGTCGCTTATCAGCTTAAGGAGATTTTGAGCTGAGACATGGGGTCTTCTAAATATACAACCATGTCATCTGACAAAGACCTAATATCCAGAATCTACTAAGAACTAAAATATATTTTCAAGAAAGCAAACAAACAAATCCATTCAAAAGTAGGTGAAGGATATGAACAGACACTTTTCGAAAGAAGACATTTACAAGAAACACATGAAAAAAATGTTCATCATCACTGGTTATCAGAGAAATGCAAATCAAAACCACATTGAGATATCATCTCATGCCAGTTAGAATGGCGATTATTAAAAAATGAGGAGACAACAGGTGCTGGAGAGGATGTAGAAAAAAAGGAACATTTATACACTATTTGTAGGAGTGTAAATTAGTTCAACCATTGTGGAAGACAGTGTGGTGATTCCTCCAGGATGTAGAAATAGAAATTCCATTTGATCCAGCAATCCCATTACTATAATCCAAAGGATTATAAATTGTTCTACTATAAGGACACATGCACACATACGTTCATTTTGGCACTGTTTACAATAGCAAAGACCTGGAACCAACCCAAATGCCCATGATGATAGATTGGACAAGGAAAATGTGGCACATATACACCATGGAATACTATGCAGCCATAAAAAACAATAAGTTCGTGTCCTTTGTAGGGACACGGATGAACCTGGAAACTATCATTCTCAGCAAACTGACACAAGAACAGAAAACCATACACCACATCTTCTCATTCATAGATGGGTGTTGAACAATATGAACACATGAACACAGGAGGGGAGGATTGCACACTGGGGTTGGTGGGAGGTGGGCTAAGGGAGGGACAGCAGGGAGTAGGAAGGCTGGGAGGAATAACATGGGGAGAAATGCCAGTTACAGGTGATGAGGGGATGGAGGCAGCAAACCACCTTGCCAAGTATGTACCTCTGCAACAATCCTGCATGATCAGCACATGTATCCCAGAACATAAAGTATAATTTAAAATAGTTTTTTCAACTGCACAATTTTTTTCTCCAAAGAATAGGTTAAAATAGCAAAAGTCTCTTGTTTCCAATGATGGTTAAGGATGGTGTTTATGTGTACAGAGCCTCTGGTCACCCACAAATTTGTGGGAGCTGCTAGTTACAGATCTGTCAACCCATGACATCAGGTAGGCCCTCCTGGGATTGAACTTTTCTTGGGCTAACAAGGCTACAAGGGTTGGGATGACATAAGCCCAATAGGAATGGAATGTCTTAAGACAAGCTCCCGTGAGAGCTTGACACATTCAGAACAAAGAATGTGTTCCATAGAATCTTATGTGTCTTGGATTCCTAATCTTTTCAGATTGGCCACCAGATGTGACAAAAAAATCATGCCCCTGCCCCACATATGGTTGAGAGCCAGAGAGTGCTCCTACTTTGTCACAAGTCAAGCCTTCAAGGACATAAAACAAGACTAGAGGGGAAACTCATCCTGTTTTCATTTTGGGGGTCCACAGCAAATTTTATACACAATTCCAATCAGAATGGCAAAACTGACCAGTCTGCAGGGCCAGCTTGAACAATAGGATTACAGTGATTTTCAGCCCATGCTCTACCCTGTAATATCCCTTTTTATGATAGAACAACACAGAAAGACAAAGAAAGGAAATAACTGTGTATTAGTCACGGTTTTCTAGAGGGACAGAACTAATAAGATAGATGTATATAAAGGAGAATTTGTTTAGGAGCAGTGAATCACGCAATCACAAGGTGAAGTCCCACAACAGGCCCTCTGCAAGCTGAGGAGAAAGGAAAACAGTCCAGGTCCCAAAATCTCAAAGGTAGGGAAGCTGACAGTGCAGCCTTCAGTCTATGGTTGAAGGTTCAAAAGCCAAAAAGCTGAAAACTTGGAGTCCAATTTTCGAGGGCAGGAAGCATCCAACATGGGAGAAAGATATAGGCCAACAGACTAAGCCAGTCTAGTCTTCCCACATTTCTTTGCCTGCTTTTATCCTAGCTGCATGGGCAGATAATTAGATTGTGCCCATCCAGATTGACGGTGGTTCAGCATTTCCCAGTTCACTGACTCAAATGTTAATCTCTTTTGGCAATAGCCTCACAGACACACCCAAGAACAATCCTTTGCATCCTTCAATCCAATCAAGTCAATACTCAACATTAACCACCCCGGACTATTTTGGGTAAGATAGGAATCAAACAATATAAATATTTATAGCATAAAGTACAACAGCATTGCTATACCCAAGACTACTCACACAACTTCTTTTCTCCTATTAATCAAAATTTTGCAGAGAAAAAAGAGACAAATAGTTGATTTTTACTGTCACCTCAGCCAAATTCCACAGAAAGAGAGACCAGGAGTCCGGCAGGCACAAATTATTACCCTTCTGTTGGCTTGTCAGGTCCTGGGTTTCTTTTACTGTGGCTCCCTGTAAAGCAGGGCAACTTTGATGAGATCCTGTTCATAGTGCCAAAACTGTAGGGGCCAAGGGAAAGCTTTCCCTTAGCCCTCTAAAAATTTGCTGAAAAGTCAGTTCACAAAAGGAAAGACATTAACACAGCATACAAATTTATTAACATTCACATAAGAAAGAATCACAGAATAATTATCTCACTGTCCTCACTCCACACTCTCCCCACTTGAGGTTCAGAAGCTCATATATCATCTTGAGGTTACAGAAAGAATGCGGATTTGGATCATGCAAAACAGGTTATAGTGGCAAAGCAGATTATAAAAAGAGGAGAAGAGGAGGCCTGATTAGCAAAGGTGGTCTTGTGTGCCTGGCTGGCAAAAGTTGTCTTGATATGTGAATGAAATCTCACAGGTAGCAGCCCTCAGAGAAAATAGATGGTAAATGTTTCCTCCAGACCTTTACAGATGTCAGACTCTCAGTTAAACTTCCCTAGATCCAGTTGAGGGAAGCTTTCAGAGAAAGCCTGCCTGCATCAATGCAGATTCTCTACATATGCAAATCTTCCCCTCAAAAGACAGCTAGCAGGGATACTTCTGTTTGCATGCCCTCTGAACAACCATCTTGAAATATGTTGAAGTAGTATATTTTGGGATAAAATAGTATTATTTCCTTCAAGGTCACAAGAGCAGAGTCCTGTGAGTAAAATTAGCACCATTATAAAGGAGTTCTGGAGAGGTTTCTTTGCTCCTTTGCTGACCCCCTGTACTAGTCCATTCTCACACTTTGTATTAGTCCATTCTCATGCTGCTAATAAAAACATACCTGAGACTGGGTAATAAATAAAGGAAAGAGGTTTAATTGACTCACAGTTCAGCATGGCTGGAGAAGTCTCAGAAAAACGTATAATCATGACAGAATTGGAAGCAAACACGTCCTTCTTTACATGGTGGCAGGAAGAAGTGCCAAGTTAAGGGTTGGAACGCCCTTTATAAAACTATCAGATTTCATGAGAACTCAGTAACTATCATGAGAACAGCATGAGGGTAACTGCACCCATGATTCAGTTATCTCCACCTAGTCCTTCTCACAACATGTGGGGATTATGGGAACTAAAATTCAAGATGAGATTTCGGTAGAGACACAGCTCAATCATATCATTCCACCCCTGGCCACTCCCAAATCTCATGTCTTTGCATTTTAAAACACAATTATGCCTTCCAACAGTTCCCCAAATTAACCCAAAAGTACAAGTCCAAAGTCTTACCTGAGACAAGGTAAGTCCCTTCCACCTATGAGCCTGGAAAATAAAAAGCAAGTTAGTTACTTCCTGGATTCAATGGGTAAATTGGGTAAATACGTCCATTACAAGTGGGAGAAATTAGCCAAACCAAGGAGCTACAGCCCCCATGCAAATCCAAAATCCAATAGGGCAGTCATTAAACCATAAAGTTCCAAATAATCTCCTTTGACTCCATGTCTTACATCTAGGTCACACTAATGAAAGAAGTGGACTCTAATGTCCTTGGGAAGCTCTGCCCCTATGACTTTGCAGGGTACAGCCCTCCTTCCAGCTGCTTTCATGGCTGTTGTTGAGTGTCTGCAGCTTTTTCAGGCACAAGGGGCAAGCTGTTGGTGGATATACCATTCTGGGATCTGGAGAACAGTGGCCCTCTTCTCACAGCTCCACTAGGCAATGCCCCAGTGGGGACTCTGTGTGGGGACTCCAAACCCACCTTTCCCTTCCACATTGCCCTAGCAGAAGTTCTCCATGAGGGCTTCACCCCTGCAGCAGACTTCTGCTTGGACATCCAGGTATTTCTATACATCCTCTGAAATCTAGACAAAGGTTCCTCAACCTCAATTCTTGACTTCTGTGCACCCACAGGCCCAACACCACATGTAAGCCTCCAAGGCATGGGGCTTGCACCCTCTGATGCACTGGCCTGAGATGTACCTTGGCCCCTTTAGCCATGGCTAGAGCTGAAGTAGCTGGGACTCGGGGCTCCATGTCTCGAGTCTGCACAGAGGAGGGGGGTCCTGGGCCCGGCCCACAAACCACTTTTTCCTCCTTGGCCTCTGAACTTTTGATGAGAGGGGCTGTTGTGAAGGTTTCTTTCAAGGCCTTGAGACATTTTCCCCATTGTTTTGGTGATTAACATTCAGTTCCTCATTATCTATGCAAATGTTTACAGCCGGCTTCAATTTCTCCCCAGAAAATAGGTTTTTATTTTCTTTCACATAGTCAGCATGCAAATTTTCCAAACTTTATTGGTCTGCTTCCTCTTGAATGCTTTGCCACTTGGAAATTTCTTCTGCCAGATACCCTAAATTATCTCTCTCAGGTTCAAACTCCCACAGATCTCTGAGGCAGGGGCAAAATGCTGCCAGTCTCTTTGCATAGCAAGAGTGACCTTTACTCCAGTTCACAAGAAGTTCCCCATCTCCATCTGAGATCACCTCAGCCTAAATTTCATTGTCTATATCACTATCAGCATTTTGGTCCAAGCCATTCAACAAGTCTTTAGGGAATTCCAAATTTTTCCACTAATTTCTGTCTTCTGAGCCCTCTAAGTTTCTATGACATTCCCAACTTTCCCACATTTTTCTTTCTCCCAAGCCCTACAAACTGCTTTAACCTCTGCCTGCTACCCTGCTCCAAAGTCACTTCAACATTTTTAGATATCTTTATAGCAGCCCACCACTATCTGCATTACCAATTTACTGTATTAGTCTGTTCTGATGCTACTAATAAGGACATACCTGTGACTAGGTAATTTATAGAGGAAAGGGGTTTAATGGACTCACAATTCAGCATGACTGGGGAGACCTCAGGAAACTTATAATCACAGCAGAAGGGGGATGCAAACATATCCTTCTTTACATGGTGGCAGGAAAGAGAAGTGCCAAGCAAAGGAGGAGTAAAGTCCCTTATAAAACCATCAGATCTCATGACAACTCACTATCAAGAGACCAGAATAAGGGTCACCACCCCCATCACTCAATTACCTACCACCGAGTGTCTCCCATGACACAGGGAGATTGTGGGAACAACAATTCAAGATGAAATTTGGGTGGGGACACAGCCAAACAACATTATGGTGCTATAAAGAACTGCCCAAGACTGGGTAATTTATAAAAGAAAGAGATTTAATTGACTCACAGTTCCCCATGGCTGAGGAGGCCTCAGGAAACTTATGATCATAGCAGAAGGGAAAGCAAACATGCCCTTCTTCACAGGAAGGAGAAGTGTGAGAACCAAGTAAGTGGGGAAGTCCCTTGTAAAAGCATCAGATCTCTCCCCTTATATAAGAAAAAGATCTCATGAGAATTTACTGTCACAAGAATAGCATGGGGTAAACTGCCCCCATGATTCAATTACCTCCCACTGGGTCCCTCCCACAATGCATGAAGATTATGGGAACTACAATTCAAGATGAGATTTGAGTGGGGATACAGCCAAACCATATCACCCCCATTCAAGGACAAAGCAACAAGATGCTGTCTATAAAACAGAGAGCCATCACCAGACACCAAATCTACTGGCACTGTGATCTTGGACTTTCCAGCCTTCAAAACTATGATCAATAAATTTACGTTGTTTATGAATTACCCAGTTGAAGGCATGGGTTATAGCAGTCCAAATGCACTAAGACTATTTTCCAACACTAGAGATTATTTTTGCAGGTCATACAAATACTTCTGAAGACATAACATTTAAAGCTACATGTCAATCATATGATAGGCATAGATGTGTAACAGATTTATCCCACTCTCTTTCATTCTGATAATTAAGAATAGACTTGAATGAAGGATTGAAGGAGGAAGGCGAAGTTAAAAGAGGTAAATAGAGCATAAAATACTGTTTTAGAAGGGCAGAAGTGGACAATTGGTGGCAGGAACAGAGAGCATTAGACCTCAGAGAAAGAAGAAATGGGTAGGATCAAACACCAGTGACAAATTTCACTCACAAATAACACAATTCAGTTAAGTTAGCTCTAGCTTGAACACAAAGGGTTTTTATAATTTTATTTTTTTATAAAACCTATAAATAATATATTAGCCAAAATATTTTGCTTAGCTTGTTTTATATGAAAGTCATTTTTTCAAAAGAGCTCTTTTTCTTCACTTAATGTTACTTGCCAGCTTGCTAATTTATTCAAGTTAACTATGGACACCACATATACATTCTCATTTTTTTTTTTACTATTGAGAAGAAAACAAAAAAGCCTCCACCATTCTAAATATTTTGTATTTCTTCTCCAAAGATTCCATGATGAACAGTACACAATTCTAATGTTTAATAATCCCTAACACTCTATAAAGGAAAGAACAATATTTGGCTATTAGAAATCTCTGTAATGACACCGACATCCTGAAGGGGTAGAGAACAGTGAGAGAGGCCACTTTCCAGTGAGTCTTGGTAAAATGGGCTACATTTCCTTTTATAGCAGGTATTAACTTTTGCGTATTTAATATGGAAATGAGCAATCTCATTTAGCAAAGTTTTGAATGCTTTATTTCAAAACTGCACTTGGATGAGCCATAGAAATTATAGCAGCAGTCTTCTCAATCTCGTTTCAAATGTCACTGATATTTGCCTTCACTTAGCTTTTTTTTTTTTCTTTGAAAGCATAAACTCTATCTTCTCCTGTTTTTCATACTAAGTACAAATACCTAGATTTCCCTGGGAAGAACAACTTTACTTTTATCTGTAACCTTTTGAAATACAGTATGGTAGTGCTAATTCACATACAAGATTGTTAATTGCCCATGATTCTGAATTGTGTCCTGTGACACTCTTAATTAGTGCCTGAATTTAATGTGTTCCTTTTTAGTTGTTCTTCTCTACCAAGTCCCAGCAAAGTCACAGGAAAGTCTTTAAGGAGATTAAGAATTAACACTTTAAGTCGTAACCAGACTAAGAAACAAAATATAAAGGTAAGAAGGGGGAAAATAAGAAATATAGTTTCAGAAAATGTTGTCCCCCAAAATATTTTTTAGCAAATATTTGAATGCTTTAGATGGATTCTTATCACGCTCCATATTGCACTCAGCACAATGTCCAGCTCAAAGGGCATTTCATATATGCCTGTCAATGAGGACACAGATATGATAGTTATTACCAGAACAAGAAACCCAAATTGCCAAGTTTTATTAAGCCACTTTTTAGTGTATTCTCTCTCAAATCTCTGAGTTATTTAGAATAACAGAACATTACAATCTTACATGTATGTTCTGGGCCAAAATGCTATTTTTTTAAACACTCTCAACACCCACCTCTGGACAATGTTTATTAGGCTCTTGGATGTTCGTACGTGAAGTTGGGTAATGCTCATCTTTGAAACTTCCCATTTACAGCACATCTTTCCTGGGAATCTGAACAGTTTCCTGGTAAAAAAAAGGACATTATCTGAGGGATATTAACATAAAAATATTTCTGATGCACTACAACAATCCCATCAAAACTTAACTTCAAAATGAATACCAGTACTCCAGAGAGGGAATGTCATAAAATAGCCTGGAATAATGATGTACCTGCAATTCCAAAACCAAAGAATGTTTGGAGGATACAATCAGACTCCAGCAGAACTTGCACTGACAGTGGAATCCATGCTGGCCTAGTCTCCCTGACAACCTCTGCAGATTTTGTGGAAATACCAAAAGGCAAAACCCCCAAAGAGACGTAACACCACTGTTGGCCCCAAATGGTGCTACAGTACGTCCCTTGGCTGAATGAAAGCAGGATCATTCCCTTTCTCACCTCGCTAAACCTGGGTATGTAACTTGCAGCAGAAGCCACAGACTTCTTGTTTTTCTGCTTACATCACAGCCTGTCTGACCAACTAAGATGTTGGTGAGTTTCATCCCGAGTGGACCACAGACCTCCAGGTGAGAAGCACATCTTTAAGTTGATGAGTATCTTTAAGGTTTGGGGAAAAAAATGGAAGAAATAAACCATGGAAAATGGTGATTTATTTATTTGTTTATTTATTTATTTATTTATTTTACTATTTAATAGGTAGGGGCTTAGAGAAATGAGATCTGGAGCAAAATGTAAACAAAGCCTTGCCTGATATGGAGTTGTCTGACTGTTATACCTAAACTTTTTGTCTCTATAATCCAACCTGCAAGAACTTTGGAGATTATCTGGAATAAAAACAAACTAATAAATAAAACTAATGGTCATGTAGAATTTTACTTAGAATTATAGTAAATTAAAATGTCCAATCAGTGGTAAAAGTATAAAGAATTGTCATTTTTTCACCTGCCCTAGTTTTCCTGCAAAGTGTCTGTGAGCTAGTTTAATGAGGCTTAGTACATCAGAATTGTCCCAACCAACCTTCCTGCAGAGGAAGCGTACATCCCTCAATCTGAATACCCATCTCCGTGAGTTTATTTTCCTCTCTTCTGAGACCATCCTACTCCCCTTGGCCTCTTTCAGCTGATGCCAAAGCCATGATTCTCATATTGAATAGTCTGACAGTCAAAAGCATTAACTCACCTCCTTGCTTACTGTCCCCACCTTTTCTCCTGCTCCTCCCTTCATCCAGGTGCTGTGCTCTTCATCACCCTGTAGAGAATCATTTCAAGCTTCCAGCTTTCTCCAGCCAATCCATCAACCCCTTGCCTAATGACACTTCTCCTAATTGCATGATGTTCAGTGGATTTTTTTCTTTCTAATTTTAAAGGACATGAAATTGGAAAGGTGTAAAGAAAATTGCTGCATTTTAAAGTCAACAAAAGGCTCCTACTAATTTGGATATTATAACCTTTATTTTTACTATGTTTTTGATCAGAAACTTTACAGAAACCATTCTGATTTTGTCATTATTTCGGCAAAATAATTACACACTAAATAAATACATGCAAAACCTTATTAATTTGTGTTATATAGGCTCATTTTTCTTTGGATATGGATAAATCACATCTTCTGGAAAATATTTAAAGGAAAAGAGAACCAAAATATCCATAATCAAAAATGTGCCACAAACCTAATAATTAGATAATACAATAGTGCAGCAAAAAAGTAAAAATGGTATGAAGTATGAGTAATGACAGAGTAGCATGTTTCACAAGATTCAGTCGAAGCTCACTCACCTCCATGCCAGAGTAGCCAACAACACAAGATCCTATTATCCTCACATGCCAATCCCACCAAACCCTAGAGAGAAATGGCAAGTGGCCTTTCACTGCAGGAGACTAACTGAAGACTGGAAGAGAATGAAGCTACCTTAGTTCAGGGATCACATGTACCTGTGCAGTAGCAAACAGGAAAATATAGGCTAGTGCTATATAAATATAGCTGATAAAGACTCCACATCTTTAATAGCCGAACGGTATAGACAACTATACACAGACAGTATAAAATTATCAGCAACTTGGATAACAAGGCTGACCCAAGGAAATGATCATATCAATGTGGTGTGCAGACTTGTTTACAACAGAAAACAGAATTTAAAAACAACCAAACTCCATGTTATACATGCAAAGATGAGGGTAGAGGCACTTAACATATATAACCTAAATGGAATATGCCTCTAATTTTCAAACTAGGAATGAATACCAAATTGCTATTGAAAGGATATCCAAAAAGCAATGGTTCAAATAAGATAGAAGTTTACTTCTTACAATCTTACAAGACTGGTGTGCAGACTTCATTCCTTCAAGCTATCTAGGGTTTAGGCTAGAAGGACAGTTCTACTACCCTCTGGGCATGGTACAAGTGAGTTTCCAGTCAGAATAACCAGTGAAAAAGAGAAAGAGAGCAAGAAAAAGACTATGTGAAAGCCCAGTCCAAAGGACTTTTCATTTCTGCTAACATTCCACTAGAGGAAGTAGGGAGCAACATTTGGTGTGTAGATAGTATAACTGAATTTAATAAATAAAAATACATTTCATTTTTGGTTTGAGAGAAATAGATGGTTGGAGAATTTTTGGGTGAATGATTGTCATTTATTAATAGTTTTACAAATACTATGCAATTCATTTTATCTAGTTTTATGCAATGACTGGTAACCAATGTTTTTTCATGAACATATACTTGTAGCCTTACTCTCAACTGCTTTTGTCTGTCTGACCCATTTATTTTCACCATTTCCCTACTAATAAGATATTGGAAATGTAGCAGAGGTTTTCATGACAACTGTTAGGATTTCCTGATCTGGGAGAAGAGGGAATATACTATTAATCTTATGGCAATATATCCAAAAGCAGAGTTAAAAGGGCATATTGAACATGACTCTTGAACTTGATCATTTGAAAGTCATAAGAATCCAAGTACCACTCTTTTAGTTTCCCATCACATTGATCTCAGCAACAACCAAATAAGGAAAATAGGTTATTCTGAAAAAAAAAAAATAGAATGACTCTATAACTCTTCTGACCCATGAGCAGTGGCAGCATCTTTGGAATGCTGCATGGAAACAGGACTGTACCATCTTAAAAAGACCCTTCTGACGGTATTCCTTAGGATTTTAAGTTCATTTCACTGACAAGAAACTGTTTATACCTACAAAAATAAATGTCTTCTAACACAGTTTTATTTGTATATCAGTATTTCTAATGTTAAGTAAAAGAACATGTTAAGGAAAATAGCATAGCAAAATAAAGGAGGTACCCTTATATTCTGGTTAAAGACTTTGCAGACAGGCCAGTATGTACCCACTACTTGCCAGTTTTGAATCCAGCCAAGTTATTTAAACAGTTTAGGGCTCAGTATTCTCCTCTGTAAAAGGGATATTGTGCATATTTTATGGGATGATTGAGGATTAAAAGAGAGGATATGCAGAAAGCACTTAGCACAGTACCTGGCACATGATAAGCAGCCAAAAAGCATTTGACAGTTATTTACTATTGCTTACCTTCTGACTGACCTGGGGTTTAAGAATAATCTTGACCTTTATTATAAATTATTGTAAAATATTGCTGCAGTCTCTTCACAGGTCTACAATCTGAATGTCTTTCATTAGTATTTAAATTGATAGTAAATATGTACACTTCTAAAGCATTTCAAGATTATGTTTTCCTATATGTTTCAGTGGTGACTGATGGCCGAAACATCTGAGACTCACTATGCCTGGGAAACTGGTAATGAAGCTTACAGAGCTTATTGAAAGTGCCATTTAACAAAATATATTAACCCATTCCAAATGTCATCTCTAGCTCTATTGTATTTCAAGTTAAACGCCATGCAAAAACAGATCTAAAAGGCTCCATTACTTGCTTATTGTCAAGGACATGAGGAAAAATGTCACCAGTTTACAAAGTAAAAACTAGAGTCTCTATCTAGTGCCTCAGACAAAATGGCAGAAGGTAAGGTAAGCACAGAACAGTCACTGGTAATGATTCGCCACTTATTAGGAATAATTGACATTTTGTGATTTCCAAATCTTCTTTCAAAATGTAATCTGTTCATTTCATTATTTTATGGCATCTTTTTGTATCCATTAACTTAACATTTCCTTCCACACTCAGTGAGAGAGGTTTCTCTCTCCTGAAATGTCACCCTACATAAATAAGTGTAGTGCTAGCCTTCCATCACCATAATAGTTAAACGATGGCAACGCTGAGCAATTGAAACAGAAAGAGAAGTCACCTTGACAGTCCTGTAGTAGGAAAAGCAGCTTAAGGCACCAGAGCTTTTGTTGTGAATGAGTTGAATAAGTTTTTATCTATTCACCAAACAAAATACATTTAAATAATATTCCAGCTTTGAGACAAAGAAACTCCTTTTGGAGATTTTAATAATCTATTACAATAAAATATACATACTTTTGAAAATAAAGAAAAAATAAATCACAGTTTCTCCACATTATGCAATTATTAATGTCACTTTGGGAACTTTTACAAAAGAATGTGACTAAAATAAAAAAAAAAAGTGAAGTGTTTGCTACTGACAGTATAAATTCTAGAAATTCTTTAGGGTTTAGTTTTTGCTTTGTTGATGTTATTGTTCCATATCTCATAAAAGATATTAGAAAAACCATTTAATTAGGCAATCTGGTTTATTTGAGGTTGTGCTATCCAAAACAGACATTAGATAAAAATAAAGGCCAAGAAATTTAAAAATAATGATGGCACTTTAATATACACATTACTTGAGCAGGCTTTTTTTTTTCTTCAAACATATAATTTTACTAACGTGTAATTTGGCATCACTATTACATTTTTAAATATTGTCTTTATTATTTTTTGCCCACTCCAGGAAATGACAGTACTTCATTTCATATAAAGTGAAGTTAATTTTTAGATCACTTTGAGTCACAAACATACAGAATATTTTATAACTTTTACTTAAGGCAAATACTTTATTTTAATGACTTGAACAGAAATTAAACTGCCACCTCAGTGTTATTGACATTTAAATTCCATGTGAGAAATACTGCATGACCCAACAAAGAAAATTAGAGAGCTATTTGTAAAAAATTAGAACTCTCATTCTTAGTGTTTACTGCCTATCAAACAGATTTTTCCTAAATTTAATGAAATGTAATGTGTTCCCGCTTTGATGCATTAACATTTCCCATCACACTTTCAATGATGTGGTGATTATTGCTTTAAAATTAGATTAAACTTGGTTATTCCTCAATGTCTAAGTTCAAGAGCTATTTAGTCATTATATAACATTTTTCTGGAAGTAAAAGAAATATGAAATGTGGTGCTGAGGTGAATTGATTAGGAATATACCTTGTGACACCCCACTAGGCAAGCAGAGTTGCTTCATGGAATAGTAACAGAGTAACTTGTTTTGATGGACGCATATAGAGACCCTTTTAGTAAATTCAGGTGCCAGGCCATTAGGGAATGTATGAAATCCCACACATAGACTCTAGACACAAGCTAAGGCATCTTTGTCACAGGTGACACAAAAGGAACTTGATATAATATGACCATGTCCCCACCCAAATCTCAGCTTGAACTGTAGCATCTGTAATTCCCACATGCAGTGGGAGGGACCCGATGGGAGGTAACTGAATCATGGGGGTCTGTCTTTCTTGTGCTGTTCTCAGGATAGTGAATAAGTCTCATGAGATCCAGTGGTTTCATAAATGGGAATTCCTCTGCACAAGCCCTCTTGTCTGCCACCATGTGAGATATGCCTTTGCTTCTCTTTTGCTTTCTACCATAACTATGAGGCCTCCCAAGCCATGTGGAAATGTGAGTCCATGAAACCTCTTTCCTTTATTAACTTCCCAGTCTCAAGCACATCTTTATTAGCAGCATAAGAACAGACTTATCCAGGACTGCTCATGTCTCACGGGAATTTCCGGTAACATCAGATCTTTCAGCTAGGAATCCCTGTCCAAAACAATTATTCACAATAGTTTATTGCCTATGCATAGGATACTTACCATTTCTCTCTAATTTTAGAAACACACAAATTCACAGGTGCTCACATGTTGTGCTAATACGTATTTTTTAAAACACCTTACCACTTAGACTTACTACTCTTTCTCTTCATGTAAAACACAATAAAAACAAAGTTAATATCATAAGCTTCTTGCCATAGCACTGAAAAATCCAGAACCACCTGCTGGAACATCAAGAGATGAAATTTTTAAATTGGTCTGTGTTCTATTTATATATAATTATGTTTTCTGAACTTTAAATACTTATTTTCCGGTATACATCAGTGGTAATTTTATTTACCAAATTAAAAATAATGCTGCATAATGTGACACATACACGAAGAAAATATAAAAGAATATAAATATAGAAAATTTAAAAGAATTTGTTTTGAAATGAGGATTTCTTTTTTGTAATTTCATTAGCTGTTGGGGTATAAGTGGTTTTTGGTTACATGGATTAATTGCATATTGATGAAGAAACAGATTTTGGTGTACCCTTCACCTGAACAGTGTACATTCTGCCCAATATTATTCCTCACCCCACTCCAACTCTGCCCGTTCTGACTCTCCAGTGTCCATTATACCACTCTATGTGCCTTTGCATAGCCATAGCTTAGCTCACACTTATATACAAGAACATATGGTATTTGGCTTTCTATTTCTGAGTTACTTCACTTAGAATAATGGCCTCCAGCTCCATCCAAGTTGCTGAAAAAGATATCATTTCATTCTCTCTATGGCTGCATAGTATAGTGTATATATACCACATTTTCTTTAACCAATTGTCAGTTAATGGGCACTTAGGTTAGTTCCATATCTTTGCAATTGTGAATTGTGCTGAGATAAGCATATATGAGCAAGTGTCTTTTTGAGAGAATTATTTTTTTTTCCTTTGAGTAGATATCTAATAGTAGGATTGCTGGATCAAAGGGTAGATCCACTTTTAGTACTTTGAGAAATCTCCATACTGTTTTCCATAGAAGTTGTACTAACATACATTCCCACCAGCGATGTATAACTGTTCTCTTTTCACCATATCCACACCAATATCTATTGTTTTGACTTTCTGATAATGACCATTCTGGCTATGTTTGAGGTTTTAATTTGCATTTCCCTAATGATTAGTGATATTGAGCACTTTTTCATGTTTTTTGGCCATTTGTAGATCTTTTGAGAAATAACTAATTATGTCATCTGTCCACTTTTTAACGGAATTATTTGCTTTTTTTGGCCAATTGGTTTGAGTTCCTTCTAGATTCTGAATATTAGTGCTTTATTAGATAAATACTTTGCAAATATTTTTTCCCATTCTGTGGATTGTCTGTTTACACTAATTATTTCTTTTGCTTTTCAGAAGCTTTTTAGTTTAACCAATACCCATTTATTTAGTTTTGTTTTTGTTGCATTTGCTTTTGGAGTCTTAGTCATAAATTATTTGCCTGGCAAATGTCCAGAAAAGCTTTTCTTAGATTTTCTTTTAGAATTTGTATGTTTTCAGGTCATATATTTAAGTCTTTAATCTAGCAAAAAGGATTAAAAAAATCACAAACTAAATATCTGCTGTCTTCAAGAGACTCACCCAACACATAAGGATTCTTACAGACTCAAGGCAAAGGGGTGGAAAAAGACATTTCATGGCAATGGAACCCAAAAGTGAGCAGGAATAGCTATTCTATATCAGATAATACAGACTTTAAAGTGACAGCAGAAACAATGACAAAGAAGGTGATTATGTAATGATAAAAGGATCAATCCAACAAGAAAATATTATAATTTTAAATATATTTGTAGCTATCTCTGGAGCCCCCAGATTCATAAAACAGTTACTACTTGACCTAAGAAGATTAATCTGTAGCAACACAAATAATAGTGGGGCACTTCAACACTGCATGGAAAGCACTAGATAGATTATCAAAGCAGAAAGTCAGTGAAGAAAAAAACACTGGACTTAAATTGCACTCTAGAATAAATGAACCTAACAGATAATTACAGAACATTCTATCCAAGAACTGCAGAATATGCATTCTTCTCATCAACACATAGAACATTCTCAAAGATAGATTATATGACATGCCACAAGTCCCAAAAAGTTTTTAAAAATCAAAATCACATCAAGTATCTTCTTAGAGCACTGTGGAACAAAACTAGAAACAAAACTCCAAAAGGAACCCCCAAAGCTTTACAAACATGTGGAAGTTAAATAGTTTGCCCCCGAATGATTTTTGAGTTAACATTAAAATCAAGATAGAAATTTACAAAATATTCTAAATGAATGATAATAGTGACACAAGTAATTGAAATCTCTGAGATACAGCAAAAGCAGTGCTAAGAAGAAAGATAATAGTCCTAAATGCCTACATCAAAAAGTCTGAAAGATCACAAATAAAGAAACATCACACCTCAAGGAACTAGAGAAACAAGAACAGATAAAACCCAAAGCTAGCAGAAAAAAAAGAAGTAACAAAGATCAGAACAGAATGAAATGAAATAGAAGTAAAAAAATTACAAAAGACCAATGCAACCAAAGTTGGTTTTCTGAAAATATAAACAAAACTAATAGACCACTAGCTATTAATCGATTAGCCAAGAAAAGAAGAGGGAAGATTCAAATAAACTCAAATAGAAATGAAAATGGTGACATTACAGCTGACACCACAGAAATACAAAAGATAATTCGAGACTGCTATGAACACCTCTATGCGCACAAACTAGAAATCTAGAGGAAACTGATAAATTCCTGGAAACATACAATGCCCCTTTGCTTGAATCAGGAAGACATAGAAATCCTGTAAACATCAATAACAAGTAGTGAGATGAAATAAGTAATCATAAAAAAAATGCCAACAAAAACAAAAGCCCATGGCCAGATGTATTCACAGCCAAATCTCACCAGATATTCAAAGAAGAATTGCTATCCATTAAACTAAAACTGCTCCGAAAAATAAGAGAGAATTCTCTCTAACTGACTTTATAAAGCCAGTATCACCTTGATACCAAAGCCAGGGAAGGACATAAAAAAACAAAAATGAAATTCGAATTTCTTTTGGAAAATGAGATATATTGTTTCCTGGACATTATTGTGTCTTGTGGAGGGGCTATACATCTGGGAAGGATATAAGCAGCATCAGTCCTAGACTGAACTGAACTGGGGTTTTATCACAAACCAGATCAGAGTAAAAAGCTAAAAATATTTAATAAGTCTGGATCTAATCATCAGCCTGAGTTTGATCCTGGAAGTTCCATCAACATAAGCATCGACATACTTTGCTGAAAGCAAATTCTTAAAGAGCCAAACCTGATGATTGTCTTCATATTTCAATGACCTTTTAAAACTATTACAATAAATCCATAAAATAGCTATAAACTGCTATAATATAATAGAGCCAATGGATATCCTGACACTTTTCCCCTTTGTATTACCTTTTTTGGTTCCATAAGCAATGCTATAAATTTTAAGTACAACCACTCTTCTATAGAAAAAGTTATTTAACATAAAAATCAGCCTTCAGCATTGTTTGACCTCAATTTTACCAAATTACGAATTCCTTCATTCTCAGCCAAGCAATGCTCAGTTTCTCATATTCTACACAATTATTTTATTGTCCCTATCAAGCCAATTTTTACCTGAAAAGCAAAAGATACAATAAGCTTCTTCTTAGTTTCAACTATTTGAATAATTAATTAAACTCTATATTTTACTTGGCATGTGTAAATAAAGACACTGATGATTGTTAAACTAGCTCTTTTTAGATGACATTCTTTCTTTGGACTTATGATTCTTAATGAAGTAGCCTCTGTTTCAGGCAATTGAAGGCAATTGCTTTCAATTGCCTTGTCTCTACATAACAAATATCATGATTACCAGTTTACTACTGGATTAATTTAAAACTCCAGATTAATGTTGAAGCCTATTGTAGTATATATATTTTTCCATATATGAGATTGACAAATAGAAAAATATGATTCCCTCAAACTTCTCAAGACTCATCTACCCAGTAAGACCATAGAAGCAATTATCCTTTCAACCTGTTCCACAGGAAAGGAGAAAAACTGAGTTTCGTCTTCTGGAATAATAGCTTATGGCTTATCCCTACCAAGCTTTGAAAAAGTGGAAAGGTGGTTAAATGCCCAGATAATTTGATTAAAGCATACAATCATAAAAAATTACTTTTCACATCCCTTATTATTCAGACTTACGTTTACAATACTGAATCCATAATTCCCAGGTTTCTTGCTTTTCTCAGCTTCCTGAAGATAGATTCTAAACAAAGAAAAGAAGACTTACTATCAAGTCCACTGGTACCCTAGAAGAAGCCTAGTGTGAGTTCAAGGTACACTTTGTCCTTGCAATTTACAGTATTTACAGATCTATTAAATATTATAAAACATTACACAAATGCTGGTTTTCAAATCTGGTTTCAAATTCTTTGCCCATCATCATGTCTCAAATAAAATTATTGTTCTTATAGAAAACTTTCCATCAACATCAGTGACAGAGAGAAAGCCAAGGACTTTAAATAACAGAACTCAAAACCCATCAGGCTCGTGTATTACACTTCACAACAGGTCTTCTTTAACAATGGTGCCACTGCAAACAGGTCACTACCAAAACAGCAAGATATTCAAAAGAAGCACCTCCTGGTAAAATAACTGGTTGGAATATTATATAAATATTATGGAAATATTATATAAATATTCCAGTCAGTTATATATTATATGTAAATAGATGGCAATGACAATAATGTAATAAAATATAATTAGATGACAATAACATATTAAAAATTTCACAAATAGTAGAGAACAAACTCAGTAACAAGAAAACAATGAAATACATTTCAACGCTTTTATTTTCACTGATATGAAGCGAGATATATACTTGTTTTCTCTCTTATTTCTTCTGGTGAAGAAATAAAAGTTTCCATTATCTGAATGTCCCCTTCTTTTACCTTTTAGCCTAGCAGAATAAAAGTACTTTTGAAATAAATGTATTGGCTGTGAAACTGCCCAGTAATAATAATGAGGATGATAACAACTTACCTGCCAGAACCTGCCTGACTTAAGTTATTTTGCTAAATTCTCACAACTGCTGAATTTGATACTATTGGCCTTATTTTAAAGAGGAAGAAATTGGTACTTAGATACCATTAATAACTTGTACTAAGCAGTGGATCTAAACTGGAAACTGGGTCTTTCTGTCTGCAGATTCCAAGCTCTGAACTGCTAAGCTAAACACTTGTCTTTTTAAAGTATTTTAACACTGAGAGAGGTCAGACCTACAGGAAATTCAGCAGCATCCTCTCTTCTACAGAAGAATTATGATTTATGAATTATGAACCTCACTAACTAGACTCTCATTATTTGAAAAAAAACAATTATTGAGAAGACAACCCTTTTGTCCAGGAGGCAAGTAAATGTACTGTTTCAATAGAGAATATGTTGTGTTTGTGTCTAGGACAGTGATAATTATGTCACCCCTAATGCATGGAAAAGAAGCCTTTGCTATTTCCAGTAAGCTGTTTACAGCAACAACTTTTAGAATAGAAATACATAGCATTTTCTACCAATAGCATCATTGTTCCCCTCCATATGTTCTTCCTCTAGGTGTCTAATGAGATCCTACATATGAAAAATGACAAGAGAATCTGAGGAATAATTCAAGCAACTGTGGCATATGGAAAAATTGTTTTCAAGTCCTTTTGCTATGATATCTAGGCAAAACAGCAGGAATACCTAGCAGTAAGGCTAGAAAAATCATCATCTCTGACTGTAACTTTGGCTGAGTTATCTGCCACAAATGTCAGGCCTTGAGTTGACAGTGATAATGATAAACACGGCAAAATTTCTGTCAGAATTTGATATATACAATTTGATACATTCTGTTGTTCGTCTTGTAGTCAATATTTCTCTGCCCCTAAGCTTAATTCCATTAAGTCTATGAAAGCAGTCATTAGGACTTTTGCGTCCAGTGCATTTGGTGTTTATAAAGCCCTCTTGTGTTTCTGAGTGCTGTGTGTTCCTCTGAATTCTTGTGAGGTTTTGCCATATGAGCTTTTTTCAGTAAGACATTTCTCAATATATAGTTCTGCTTCTTCTCCATTCAATGAAGGACACTCTAACACTTTTTGGACAAGGTAGTAGAGAGATGTAATGTAGTGAGACGTGACTCTCTATCCCTTTTATCCTTCCTGATCCTTAGAGATAATAATTGTGCAACTGTAATTTATTCTGCATTCCATCTACAGACATGTATCCACTCATTAAATTACCCATTCACAGATATATTGAGGACATTCCTCGACAGAACAAGTCAATACTTCCTTCCACCATACTTTTGTTCAGTGCTGCCTACTAGTATAGACATTTACTTATTTGCCTACATGCCAGTCCCCAGTTTGGACTTTGGTGTTTATGACAGCAATAGAATTGACACAGTCTTCATTTGGTATTTCCACTACTTTTCTTTATTTTTCTTTTTTTTAATTTTAACTTCTGGGGTACATGTGCAGGATGTATAAGTTTGTTACATAGGCAAATATGTTCCATGGTGGTTCGCTGCACCTATTAACCTATCACCTAGGTATTAAACCCAGCATACATTAGCTATTTTTCCTGATGCTTTCTCCCACCCACACCTTCCTGCAATAAGCCCCAGTGTGTAATGTTCCCCTCCCTGTGTCCATGGGTTCTCATTGTTCAACTCTCACTTATAAGTGAGAACATGAGGTATTTGGTTTTCTGTTCCTGCGTTAGTTTGCTGAGGATAATGGCTTCCAACTTCATCCACGTTCCTGCAAAGGCTATTATCTTGTTCCTTTTTATGGCTACATAGTATTCCATGGTGTATATGTACTTTTTTTCAATCTAGTCTACCATTAATGACTGAATTTGGGTTGCTTCCATGTCTTTTGCTACTGTAAATAGTGCTACAATGAATATGCATGTATCTTTATAATAGAATGATTTATATTCCTTTGGGTATATACCTAGTAATGGGACTTCTGGGTTGAATGGTATATTCAGTTCTAAATATATGAGGAATCACCACATTGTCTTCCACAATGAATGAACTTCCATTCACAATTGCTACAAAAAGAATAAAATGCCTAGAAATACAGCTAACAAAGGAAGTGAAGGACCTATTCAAGGAGAACTACAAACCACTGGTCAAGGAAATCAGAGATGACACAAACAAATGGAAAAACATTCCATGTTCATGGATAGGAAGAATCAATATCATGAAAATGATCATACTGCTCAAAGTAATTTATACATTCAATGCTAATCCCAGTAAAGTACCATTGACATTAGTCACAGATTTAGAAGAAACTATTTTAAAATTCACATGGAACCAAAAAAGAGCCTGTATAGCCAAGACAATCTTAAACAAAAAGAACAAAGCTGGAGGCATCATGCTACCTGACTTTAAACTGTACTACTAAGTTATAGCAACCAAAACAGCATGGTATTTTTACAAAAACAGACACATAGACCAGTGGAACAGAATAGAGAACTCAGAAATAATACAGCACACCTACAACCATCTAATCTTCAACAAACCTGACAAAGACAATGGGGAAAGGATTCCCTACTTAATAAATGATGCTGGGAAAACTGGTTAGCCATATGCAGAAAAGTGAATCTGGACCCTTTCCTTACACTTTACAAAAAAATTAACTCAAGATGAGTTAAAGACTAATGTAAAATCCAAAACTATAAAAACCCTAGAAAAAAATCTAGGCAATACCATGCAGATATTCAGGACATAGACATGGGCAAAGATTTCATGATTAAATCGCCAAAAGCAGTTGCAACAAAAGTGAAAACTGACAAATGGGATCTAATTAAACTAAAGAGCTTCTGCACTGCAAAAAAAAAGAAAAAAAAAAGGCTGTCATCAGAATGAAAAGACAACCTACAGAATGGGAGAAAGTTTTGCAATCTATCCATCTGACAAAGTTCTAATTTCCAGAATTTGGTTTTTTTCCTGTAAACTTGCTTGACAAGAGAGAAATTTCACTGAGAGAAAATGTGAGAAAAATAGCTCTCACTGAGAGACAATAGCTCCATTAAAAAGTGGGCAAAGGACTTGAAAAGACACTTCTTAAAAGAAGACATTCATGTGGCCAGAAAACATGACAAAAAAGCTCAATATCACTGATCATTAGAGAAACGCATATCAAAATTACAATGAGCTACCATCTCATGCCATGCAGAATGGCACTTATTAGGCCACTACTTTTCATATTAGCCATATTAATTGTTGTATAGTAATATCTCATTGTGTTTTGATTTGCATTTCCCTAGTGGCTAATGATTTTGAACATGTTTTCATGTATTTATTTGCCATATTCATATTCTACTCAGTGAAATATTTATTCATGTGTCTTTTGTCCATTTTCTACTTGAATTGCTTGGTTTTCAACTATTGATTTTTCAGAGTTTTTTATATATGCTAGATATTAGTCTTTTATTTGATTTGTGGTTGGAAAATATTTTCTCCACGATGTAGTATTTTCTCCACAATATAAGTCTGTAGCCTGTCTTTTCAATCTTTTCATGTAGTCTTTCAAAAAGCAAAAGTTTTTAATTTTTATGAGGTCCAAGTTAGTATTTTTTCCTTTTATGAATTATGTTTTAGTCTCAAGTCAAAAAAATGTGTGCCTACATTTATATCTCAGTTATTTTCTTCCATAGTTTTCCAAAAGCTTTATGATTTTACATTTTAAAGTTAAGTCTATAATCTGTTTTGAGTTCACTTTTGTATAAGTGTAAAGTTTAGGTTAAGATTTTCTGCCTATTTTTCTGTTTTGCCTATGAATATCCAAATGCCCCAAAACCAATTGTTGAAAGGTTGATTTATATTTTGAAAAATCCATTCTGGCTATGGTATGGAGAATGGAGGGTAAGAATAGGAATAGGCTGATTAGTTAAGAAACTTTTACATTGTACAGGTAGGAGATGAGGGTGAATAGGGCTGAGGTGATGGGAGAGGAAATATAGAAAATTAAATGCACAGTGTTTGGAGCTATAGAATTAATAATACTTGCTGATGAATTTGATGTGGAGATAAGAAAAGAAGAAGAGGGGAGAGATCCGAGATGGACAATTAACAACAGCTCAGGATTGTAGCTCCCAGTAAAAGTGCAGAGAGCGAGTGGACGCTGCACTTTCAGACGAATATTTGTTGCCCACAGACTGGGAGATTCCCAGTGGAGGAGCCGTACGGGTCGCCTGCACGACTTTTTTGGCCAGTGTGGCTATATTACCAGCACCCCGCCCCGGCATGGCGCTTCTCGGTGCAGAGTATACGGGATGGGGTGCCCTTTGAGTCGGGCTCCGCTGGTCCCATCCCTACAAGGAGAACAGCAATTGGAAGCACTGAGGACTGAGAGTTTCACAGTAAGCACAGCTGAACCCAGGAAGGCCTAGCTCTGTGGGGAAGGGGCGTCCGCCAAAGGAAAACGAAGAAACAGAAAAAACTTCATCACCAACAAGCCGGACGTCCACTCAGACCCAATCTGAAAGTTGGCAATTACAAAGACGACAGGTGGATAAATCCACAAAAATGGGAAGAAACCAGTGCAAAAACGCTGAGAACACCCAAAATCAGAATGCCTCTCCTCCTACAGGGGATCGCAGCTCCTCATCAGCAAGAGAACAAGGCCTGATGGAGAATGAGTGCGATGAACTGACAGAATCAGGCTTCAGAAGGTGGATAATAAGAAACTTC
>CAUYLG010014093.1:0-26974 GCA_963573385.1 Cacajao melanocephalus | reverse complement strand
TTTCTTCTAAGGCCTGTGTTCTGTATCATTGGTCTATATCTCTGTTTTGGTACTGGTACCATGCTGTTTTGATTACTGTAGCCTTGTAGTATAGTTTGAAGTCAGGTAGCATGATGCCTCCAGCTTTGTTCTTTTTGCTTAAGATTGTCTTGGCTATGTGGGCTCTCGTTTGGCTCCATATGAAGTTTAAAGTGGTTTTCTCCAGGTCTGTGAAGAAGGTCAATGGCAGCTTGATGGGGATAGCATTGACTCTATAAATTACTTTGGGCAGTATGGCCATTTTCATAATATTGATTCTTCCTAACCATGAGCATGGAATGTTTTTCCACCTGTTTGTGTCCTCTCTTATTTCCTTGATCAGTGGTTTGTAGATCTCCTTGAAGAGATCTTTTACATCCTTTGTTAGTTTTATTCCTAGGTATTTTATTCTCTTTATAGCAATTGCGAATGGGAATTCGTTCATGATTTGGCTCTCTGTTTGTTGTTATTGTACAAGAATGCTTGTGATTTCTGCACATTGATTTTGTATCTTGAGACTTTGCCAAAGTTGCTTATCAGCTTAAGGAGGTTTTGGGCTGAGAAAATGGGGTCTTCTAAATATACGATTATGTCGTCTGCAAATAGGGACAATTTGACAACTTCTTTTCCTAACTGAATGTGCTTTATTTCTTTTCTTGCCTAATTGCTCTGGCTAGAACTTCTAATACTATATTGAATAGGAGTGATGAGAGAGGGCATCCTTGTCTAGCGCCAGCTTTTAAAGGGAATGCTTCCAGTTTTTGCCCGTTCAGTATCATATTGGCTGTGGGTCTGTTGTAAACAGCTTTTATTATTTTGAGATACATTCCATCAATACCTAGTTTATTGAGCATTTTTAGCATAAAGGGTTGTTTAATTTTGTCAAAGGCCTTCTCTGCATCTATTGAGATAATCATGTGGTTTTTGTCTTTGGTTCTGTTTATGTGGTGGATTACATTTATAGATTTGTGTATGTTTAACCAGCCTTGCATCCCTGGGATGAAGCCTACTTGATCGTGGTGAATAAGCTTTTTGAGTGCTGTTGGATTCAGTTTGCCAGTATCTTATTGAAGATTTTTGCATCATTGTTAATCATGGATATTGGCCTGTAGTTTTCTCTTTTAGTTGTGTCTCTGCCAGATTTTGGTATCAGGCTGATGTCGGTCTCATAGAAAAAGTTAGGGAGGATTCCTTCTTTTTGTATTGTTTGGAATACTTTCAACAGGAATGGTAGCAGCTCCTCTTTGTATGTCTCATAGAATTTGGCTGTGAACCTGTGTGGACCTGGACTTTTTTTGGTTGGTAGGCTATTAATTGCTGCATCGATGTCAGACCTTGTTATGTGCCTATTCAGGGTTAAGGGGAGAGAACAGGCTGTGTGCGTGTGTGCGTGTGTGTGTGTGTGTGTGTGTGTGTGTGTGTGTGTTTTCAATCTCTGTTTCTCTGTCATCTTTTCCTTTTCTGTATTAGTCCATTCTCACACTGCTCTGAAGAAACACCCAAGACTGGGCAATTTATAAAAAAGAGTTTTAACTGACTCACAGTTCTGCATGGCTAATGAGGCCTCAGAAATCTTACAATCATGGTTGAAGGCACCTCTTCGCAGGGCAGCAGGAGACAGAATGAGTGCTGAGCAAAGGGGAAAGCCCCTTATAAAACCATCAGCTCTTGTGAGAACTCACTATCACAAGAACAACATGGGGGAATGCTCCCCATGATTCAATTACCTCCACCTGCTCCTGCCCTTGACACATGGGGATTACTATAATTCAAGGTGAGATCTGGATGAGGACACAGAGCCAAACCATATCATTTTCCTTCTTCAAACACATCTATGTTGCCTCTACCGTATTAAAATAAAATAGAATAAAATAGCATAAAATACTTCTCTCATTAATCCTGTTCTAAAAAATCTATTCTACCTCTGTATCTTCATAGAAAAGTATGAATGTGAGTTATTTTCAGTCTATGGGAAGCCTACTGTATGTAAACAGTTTCTTAATAACTATTTGATTTATAAATGATACTCTATTCCCTAAGGTTGAAAATTTAAAGGTACATTATTTTTAAAATGTCAAGTTCAACTTTCTAAGTTTTTAAAAATAATTTAATTTTAAATAAAAATTTAAAAATTTATACTTATTATATTTTATATTAAATATCTATAATGAGTAGCCCCCATTTAATTAATTGTCAAACATTTTAAAAAGGTAGTCAGTCCTCAGGTATATTTATTTTCAAGAAGAAACTCTAAAACATGTCAGGACAAACTTGACAATCTAAAGCAAAATACTTTTATGTTCTGAAGTAAATCTTCGGAATCTATAAGCTCAAACTTACAAATTTGGTGAATTAGGTTTTTTAAAAATATTCTGTTACTGTTTACAAACAATAGGATTATATAGCGCCTTTATATTTAAAATCATTAATTCTCATACCAATTATTTATTTCAAGTTGAAATCATAAAGTTAACTTGCCAGGTACTCTAATATGTCAGGTTCTCTCAAAATCGTGAACCCTTTTATGAAAACACACAGGCCATACCTAAATATAACAAGTAACTTTTTAATAATAAGCATCTTATTTATTTCATCATCTCATTATTTAACTGAAAATCTTCCAGCTGATTGTAAAATGATGGATTCAAAATAGTTAAGCTCGTGGCCAAGGGAACATTCAGTAATAGTAGACTCATGCAATGGCTCCTCACCCCTCTGTGTGGAAGAAGGGTGCTCACTACTGCCAACATTTTATTGGCTGGAATAAGTCATGCCATCTCAACTAACTCCAGTGGGATAAAGACCTTTCATCTCCCCACTAGAAAGGACACCACAAAATTATAGGGCTAAATAATCTATCAGTCACTAGGAAAGGGACATGGGACACCAAACATTTGATAGTAATAATACAGGATACTGGAAACATTTTAAGTACTATTTAGTTTCCACCATATAAATAAAATAACTTACTTGTCTACTAACCAATGGAGAGACAGCTATATTATTTTGCATTTTATTGTTATAAATAGTGCTTACAAATATTTTCTTTCAGGCATTCACAAGAGTTTCTCTAAAATAAACACTTAGAAATGCAATTGCTGGGTAGTAGTTTCATATGTATCTTCCACTTCAGTAGATCTTGCCAAAGTTTCCTCTAAAATGTTGGTCAAATTTATCCTCTTACCCATAGTACAAAGGAGTTTCAGATTCTCTGCATAAAATGTTTCTATACAAGCTGTTACTAGGTTTCGTTTGGAAATAAATATTATAGAGTGTTAAATCTAGGTGACAGTGACATGGATATTCACTCTATTTCTCTTCTTTATATTTTATATTTAAAACATCTCTTAAGTTCTAATCAATCTAATTAATATTTAATAAGAGTGTATTTAAATAAGAAGAAAATAAAGGGCAGCCATAGAAGCAAATTGTTGTGAAGAATTCCTAAGAGTCTTTTGCCATTATTGTCTGAATCACTGGGTGATAATAGAAATTTTCTTCTAGATGTTCATACATGCCCTTCTATTATTTCCTCCTCTATTTGCTAAGCATTTCAAGTACAAATATCCAATGGAAACAAAAAGACTATTTCTTTGCTGCTTTATGCTATTTAAACTACTACTAAATAGAGAATAAATTGAGGCCCCTTTTTCCATGTTCCTTGGCTACCTGTGCTACTGGAGTGTGTGCACAATTCTGGGGCAACTGTCATTTCTTTTCTTCTTTAAGCTTATGTATCTCTCTGCCTGAAGGCTGCTTCTAGCTTTAGAAATACGCTAAACCCACAAGTGGCAGATTACAGGTGCCAGAATATTAATGTTAACAAAAGCCACCTCAGCCAAGGGACAAGAGCTCTCCCAGATTCCCGAGACTTTGCAGGGAGTGTTTTAGAATCTCTAAGTGTTCTCAAAAGAATTGAGCCTCAGTTGTTCTTGGTGGTAACCTGCCCATTTCTGTACCCTTTTGGTCTTCCCCCTTATCTCACCCTCTCCTCCTTCAGATGGTTTACTGAGATCACTCAATAAACAACTTGCATATGAATGTTTCTTTCAGAGCTGCTTTGAAGTTATTTGAATTAAGACAGCAGAGAAACAGGTTTTAGCTAAACTAATGGCTGGTCCACCATCACCACCACCAAGTCCTCCAACTTTCCAGAAATATTCCATCTTTTAATACTCCAATAAATTGGTTCAGGTCTCCACTTCCTAAAAAGTCTTAAGATTTCTGAGGGAGAGGGAAGACAGTATGCAGCCTCTTAGGTCATTGTACCTGCAGCCTGCTTTCCTGTCCCCTGGTCAACACGGTCCTTCAGATCCTCTGGTTTCAGATCCTTTTCTCACCAGCCAGCTTTGCTCATCAGTTCAGTACTCCCAAAGAACACATCAGTCACACTAGCATCTTAACGGCCCTTTACTACAATTTAAGTTAATGCACTGGATTACAGAAAAGTAAAAGAAAGTCTTTAAAATTGAATATTGTAGTTACCTGTCCTAAAAAATGCATGAATTCTTCCCGGTCATGGAAAACTTCTTGTCAGTTAGGTTTGTCTTAATTTTCTAAATTCTCAATTAATACTCTTTTCTACTGATTCCTATCTACTTGATTCCAAAACCAAATTTGTGTTATTTTAATTGGAAGTTTAGCCCTACCCCTAATTGAACTTCCGGGTTATCTTTGTATAACAAAAACTCCTTAAAGTGTTTTTTCCAAAGAAAAGGCACATCCAGTCACGGTCTTTGTATTTGAGCCTCACAGAACACAGATGTGACTTTTTAAATGATGTGTTTTTCTAAACAATTTAAATTCTGTCCATTTCTACCTTCGTCTGGAGAAGCAAAGCCTAAATATCTATTCTCTATTTCAACCCAGAGCTTTAAGATTGATATTTCTATATATATTTTAGTTACATTTAATTGTAGCAATGGTATGGATAAACCTTTTAAATAAAATGTTTCAGTATTTCATATCTATATGACCTCTATGACTTAGGACAATTTCTACTGCAAGTGACAGAAGTCAAACCCCATATGCCTTAAAGGAGAAAAGACACAAATTAGCTCATATAAGAGTAAAATCTGCACATGGACTTCAACTACTGCTATAATAGATCCAGAATACTACGTATTTTCAGGAAACGTTCTCTCTCAATCTCCTTCTCTCCATTTTCTTTTTCTGTGTTGGTTTCATTTCCATGCAAGCCCTCCCAATTTCTTGGTAAAATAAAAATGAACTCACATCCTATCAATTTGGTAACCTGTTTAATTCCTAATGTTTCTGTCTCAGTCCATTTGTGTGGCTATAAAAGAATACCTGAGGCTGAGTAATTTACAAAGAAAAAGAGGTTTATTTGGCTCATGCTTCTACAGGCTTTACAAGAAGTATGGCACCAGCATCTGCTTCTGGTGAGGGATTCAGGCTGCTTTTACTTACGGCAAAAGGTGAAGCGGAGCTGGCATGGGGAGAGATCATATAGTGAGAGAGGAAGCAAGAGAGAAGGAGAGGGCCCAGGTTCTTTGTAACAACCAACTCTCCCAGAAACCAAGAGAGTGAGAACTTACTCACTGCCTCCCATGGAGATGGCATCAATCTATGCAAGATGGGCCCACTCCCATGATCCAACACCTCCCGTTAGACCTCAACTCCAACATTGAAAATCAAATTTCAACATGAAGTTTGGGGACAAATATCCCAACTATAGCAATTTCCAAAAAAATTCATGGCATTTTCTCTAATTATTCAAAATGAATCATGCTGGAGAGGATGTGGAGAAATAGGAACACTCTTACACAGTTGGTGGAAGTGTAAATTAGTTCAACCATTATGGAAGACAGTGTGGTGATTTCTCATGGATCTAGAAATAGAAATTCCATTTGACCCAGCAATCCCATTACTGGGTATATACCCAAAGAACTAGAAATCATTCCACTATAAAGATGCATGCACACGTATGTTCACTGCAGCCCTGCATACAATAGCAAAGACCCGGAACCAACCCAAATGCCCATCAATGATAGACTGGACAAAGAAAATGTGCTACATATACACCATGGAATACTATGCAGCCATAAAAACGATGAGTTTGTGTCCTTTGTAGGGACTTGGATGAATACGGAAACCATCATTCTCAGCAAACTGACACAAGAACAGAAAGCCAAACACTGCATGTTCTCACTCATAGGTGGGTGTTGAACAATGAGAACACGTGGACTCAAGGAGAGGAGCATCACACATGGGGGGCAGTTGAGGAGGTACGTGAGAAACAGCAGGGGGTGGGGAGGGACGTCATGTGGAGAAATGCCAGATATAGTATGCATCTAAAGTAAAATAAATAAATTTTTTTTAAAAAAAGAACCAATCACTATGGCCAGAGGTAACCAAATGATTTCCTCATCTATAATTGGTCTGAGGAAGGGAGATGTGTTGCCCCACAGGGTGTCATTGTCCTCAGAAGTAAGAGATAAATGCTGAGCAAGCAAATGCAACACACACCGTCTAATAAAGAGTTTTAAAGGCTGGTCTGAAAATCTAACTGCATCTTCTATTAGTTCTTCAGAGGATTAAAAAACAGCTTTATCATCAAATAATAAATCTGTATACGAACATTTGTAGCCAAAGCTGTTTTCAGTTTGGGACCAATTACTAGAAGTCAGATGATAACTTAGTCACAGGGCAGGGTGTGAAATGTATCTAACTGTTTTGTGTATAGGAATTGACATGGTATTATTGAGATGTCCTTTGGCATTATTTCGTATCTACTTGATAATGGAAAAGATCATTTCCTATTTTGAATTCAAAATCTCATTTTGAAGTTTAGTCAGGAATTGATGAAGAAATATGTGTTTCTCATTGATTTTGCTAAAAGTCTTCTTTTTTCTGCAAAAAGAGAGAGAGAGAGAGAGAGAGAGAGAGAATTATTCCTCTGGAAGAGAATTGTTTCAGAATGTTTTCTGTTTGTATAATAGAAGGCCACAGATGAGTAAATTACAAACAACAGACATTCATTTGACTCATCATTATGAAGGTGAGATAATCCAAGATCAAGGGGCTGCAGGTGGCAAGGGCTTTCTTGCCCTTTTCACAACATGGTGGAAGAGAGGAAGGACAACAGAATCCACGTATGAAAAAGCTCACTTTTATAACAAAGATTCCTGTGATAACAAACCCATTCCCACAGTAATGGCATTAATCCATTCATCAAGGTAGAGCCCCATGATATAATCACCTCTCACAGGCCCAACCTCCAAATACTGTAACCTCGGGGACCAAGTTTCCAACACATGAACTTTTGGAGAACATATCCAAACCATAGCATAAAGCCCCTGAGTCCCAACATCTATGTTCTCACAATGCAAAATACACTTATTCCATCCCAATAGCTCCAAAAGTCTTGACTCATTCTAGCATCAACTCAAAAGTCCAAAGTCCAGAGTTTCATGTAAATAAGATGTTAGTGAGCCTAAACACATCATTCTGAAGTGAATTCTCTTCAGCAGTGACCCTGTGAAACTGAAACAGTTATCTGCATCCACAATACAACAGTGGGACAGGCACAGCATGGAAATTCCTATCTTAAAAAGGAGCTGTAGGTAACTGGTTCCAAGTAAGCTCAAACTCAATAGAGTAAATGACATTAAGTCTTAAAGATAGAGAATAATTTTCTGTGACTCAGTGTCCCACATTTTGTGCACACTAAGGTTTTTGGGCCCCCACATCCTTAGGCAGCCTTACTCCTATGGCTTTGCTGGGCTTAACCCAAGCAGCCATCTCAGGTTGGAGTCTTTTGCCTGTAGCTTTTCCAAGTTGGAATTGCATGCTTGTGGCCCTACAGTTTGGGAATCCTGGGAGTGGCCCTGCTCCTGTGGCTCCACTAGGCATTGCTTTCATTGGGATTTTCTGTGGCAGATCCCCCAAACCCCTGGCAAGTTCGTTTTTGGGCTTCCTGGTCTAAGCATCCTTTCACTTCTAGGTAGAAGAAGCCATGCTCCCATGGCTCTTGCATTCTGCATGCCTACAGCCTCAACACCATGTGGACACCACTGAGGCTTATGGCTTGTACTTTCTGAAGCTGTGGCCAGAAGAGCAAGCGAGCTTGCTTGAACTATGGCTGGGTAGTCTGAGGAGCACTGTATTGGACTACAGGGAGCAGAGTTTCAAGGCAACTCTGGACAGGGAGTGTATGGAGGGCAGCTGAGGCTCATCCCCAAAAACAGTTCTGCCATCCTAGAACTCTTGGCCAGTGATGAGAGGGCCAGCTTTAAAGATTTCTGAAATGCCTTTAGGGTCTTTTCTCCCACTGTCTTGGTGAATAGCCTCTGGCTCCTTTCTGTCTATAATAATGTCTTTAGGATATGGTTCCTTGGCCACACTCAAATAGGCTTTCCTGTATATGGCCAGCTCACAAATTTTCCAATTTATTCCACTCTGTTTTCTCTTGTATCTTACTATAAACAATTAAAAGTAGCCAGGCAGCAATCTGAGTACATTGCTGGTTAGATATTTCTTTTGATAGATATCCTAGTTTGTCAGTCTTAAATTCTGCCTTCCATAAAGCTCTCAGGCATGGGCACATTTTAGACAAGTTATTTTTTCCTTATTAGACGGATAGTCTTTACTACAGTTTCCAATACCTTGTTCTCCGGTTCCACCTGAGACCTCACTGGAATGGCCTCTAATTATATTGCAACCAGCTTCTGATCACAACCCCTTAAGTAATCTCTAAAAAGTTCCAGACTTTCCCTAGTCTACTCTTTCGAACTTTCAACAGAATTGTCCCTAATGCTTTGTTTATGGCAATCTAGGCTTTTTCTAGCCTGCTTCCCCAAATTCTTCTAGCCTCTACTCGTTACCCAGAACTAAAGCTGCTTTCCCATTTTCAAGTATTTATTAGGACAACAATCCCACTTCTCAGTACTAATTTTCTGTTTTAGTAAATTTTCGAATCCTATAGTGAAATACCACAGACTGAGTAAATTACAACCAAAAGAAATTTATTTGCATCACAACTCTGGAGGCTGGGAAGTCTAAAATCACCCTTGAATACCCTGCACCTGATGAGGGTCTTCTTGCTGTGTTATAACATGGTGGAAGGAGAGAAGAGCAAGATAATATGTGTGAAAGAGAGCTCGTTTTTTATAAAAAGAGCCACTCAAGAATAACTAGCCCACTCCCACAATAACAGAACACAATTCATTTATAAACATGTAGGCCCCATCATCAAATAACATCCCAAAGGCCCCAGATCCCAACACTGTTAACACTGGGAACAAAGTCTCCAACACATTAATTTTGGGAAGAACATATTTTAACCACGCAATTTATCTTTAACAAATAGAGTAACTGTATTTGAATTGTTTGCAGAGTAAAATATGAAGCATTTTAAGAATTCAAAGGCAAAATAAATTACTGTGGATGGGAGGGATCAGAGGATGCAGTGAAAAAAACAGATTATGAACTCTACCTTTAAAAATAGGTAGGGTGTTAAAAAGCAGAGAAAAAATTAAAGATAAAGTTAAAATTGAATTATTTTCAAGAAACTAAGAACTAAATGTATCTTAATAATAAGAATCTAAAACAATTATGCAAACATTTCTGTATTATTTTACTAAGTTCAATTCAAACTGATTAAAAAGAAAACAATACATCAACTTTTGGGCTGAATTATTTTATTGGTAACTGAAGAATAAGTTTTTAAATCATAGATTACTGGGACAGCTCATCAATTGAATGGTTGGATTTGGAACGTCTAGAATTTTGTCTTCCAAATTTCTTAACTAAAGATTTTTTTTTCATTCTCTTTTCTTGTTCATGAAAGTTTTTGCTTCTCTGGGTCTCTCTTTGAAAATTACAGTACACTAAATGAAAAGCAACCAACTTACTAAATGAAAATCCATCACTCAGCTCTTGGGTTAAATAATTTATTATATGACTAAACCACTTTAAGGCAATTTCCATAAAGTGGAGACAAATATATTGACCCTTGAATTGGATCATTTACAGTCTTGTATTAGATGATTTACAATCTAGTAATGGCTAGATTTTAGTGATTGATATGATCATGTTAGTAAATCAATTTGATATGAGTTTCTCAAATATTTATAGCTTCAATTAAAACTCTTTCATGGAACACTCATCCTTGATTTTGTCTAAATATTTATTCCCAAAGAGAGTATTTATTTCAGAAATGCTACCAAGAACAACTTATTTCACAGAAATTCCATAGGGAAATTTGGTAGAATGGATCTAGAAGGTTAACCCATGAAGATAAACAACACAGGTTTAAGTTTTCCTCTGAACAGTATCCAAACCTCTCTGGTCTGTAAAAGACATAAGATTATGCTCTCCTGCAAGGTTTCTCATTCTGCCCAATCACCATCAGCCATGAAGAACAAGATAATGGCTCCTTCACATACTTGGATAGTTTTACTTCCATGCCTGGCTAAAACCACTTCATGCTAAGACATACAATTAAACAAAAAAGCTTACCTGAAATTATTTGAGCCTTAAAAAAATTAGTTTCAGATTTGAAGAAATGTTCAGGCCAGTTATAATATTTAACCAACCTGTTACAGGGCCAAAGTCCATGAACTAAAAAAAAAAAAACTCACTCTTGAGGAAACAGAAACAACAAAAAATAAAAACAAATGAACAAAAACTTGTCTTAAAATGAAAGAAAGTACAATTCAGGAATTACCTTGTGAGTCACAGGCAGTCAATTATTAGTTCTTGTTGAGTATGCAGATGAACATTTCGTTTCTGAAAAAGAGAAATGTGAAGGTTAGCTGACTGTTTCCTAACTTTGAGGCCAGACAGAATATGAGATTAAGGAAATGGATCCCATTGATTCTTCATTATTCTGCCACCAAATCCAAAATTCTTCTTAAATTTTATTCTTCTCTCCCCTTACAATGGAAAAATGCCTTGTCAACTACAAGTTGAATCCTTGGAGTTTTGTTCTATATCATATATCTTCCATCATTTACTCAAAAGATTTCACTACTACAGTTATTACCTTTGGAATTTATGTTTAAGTATAGTATCAAAAAGAAATATTTATTTTTCTCATGGCTAAAAGCAATATTCCAATAAGTACAAAGGTCTTAATTTTATGTTGCTTTTGTCTCAACATTCTATTTGTGTACATATGTGTCCATCAGCATCCTTTTAATTATTGTTGTTTAACAAAATGCATATATGCCAAGTCACATACTGTGGACGTTGATCAAAATTGTCTTTGTTATTTTATATTTTTATTCAAGATCATATTTAGAAGGAGTTTATCAATTGTATTACAGGTACATTTTTGAAAATATTAGTTTTGATGGTTTTTCTATATTTACTTTAGGAAAGATGATGTATTTCACAAAAAGTATAAAATGCTTTGAAGTTACATTTGTTTATAAATTTATTTGAATAAAAAATGGAAATTTTATAATATATATTTTCCCCATGTTAAAATAAATTTTCATAAAAATGTGTACTTTTTCATATTAATTATAAATTTGAGCAATTATTAGTATTTCAAGTGTTTATTGTGATTTGTTATTTTTCTAATTGATTTTTCTGCACATTAGAAAAGCTATTATTTTTGTGTATATGTTGTGTGTACAGTATCTGTGAGGAGCAATAAAGCAAAGCACAATAAAAATGAGGTATGGTTGTCCATGAGTCTGCTAGGAATCAATGTCAAAAAACAATATTAAACAAATCCAGTGTTTGATAACATAACAAGTCTTTTTGAGGTAGAATGATTTTAGATGAGGGCCTCACTCCATCCCCAATTTGTTGTTTTGATTTTGCTAGGCTTTTATAATCTAAAGATTTAATATGAAAATATGTTTCTTTAGTAACGATTTTCTATTAAAATAATAACTTGCTGTATTTTACTCTTTCATTTTGAAACTCCTGTTAAACAGATGTCAGAGGATGTTACTTTTCACATATATTAGCTTTCCCTCACAAATTCCACTTTAAAAACTTTATCCTTCATTCCTTAAGAATATACCTCCTTCAATGAAATACTAGCTAATCAAATCCAATGCCACATCAAAAAAGTAGTATTTCATGATCAAATCGGTTCATCCCAGGGATGTAGGGATAGTTTAACATATGCAAGTCAATAAATGTGACATCACATGAACAGAATTAAAAACAAAACCATATGATTATCTCAAAAGTTGCAGGAAAAAAAATGTATGATAAAATCCAGCATCCCTTTATGATAAAAATCCTCAACAAAATAGCCGTAGAAGGGACTTATCTCAAAGAAATAAAAGCCATACATGGCAAAGCCACCGCCAATATTATAATGAATGGGGAAAAGTTGAAAGCATTCCCCCTGACAACTGGAAAAAGACAAAGATGCCCACTTTCACTTCTATTCAACATAGTGCTGAAAGTCAGAACAAGCAGACAAGACAAAGAACCAAAGGGCATTCACTTTGGAAAACGGGAAGTCAAATCGTTGCTGTGTGCGAATAATTTGATCTTACACTAGAAAACCCTAAAGAATCATCCGAAAAGCTTCTGAATCTGATGAACAAATTAAGGAAAGTCTCAGGATACAAAATTGATGTACACAAATGACTAGCACTGCTGTACACCAACAATGTCCAAGCTGAGAATCAAATCAAGAATTTAATGCCTTTTACGATAGCTGACGGAAAATAAAATACTTAGGAATAAACAAGGAAAACTACAAAACACAGCTGAAAGAAATCATGAATGACACAAACACACAGAAACACAACCCATGCTTATGGATGGGAAGAATAAGCATTGTGAAAATGATCATACTGCCAAAGCAATCTACATATTCAATGGAATTCCCATCGAAATACCATCATCATTCTTCATAGAACTAGAAAAAACAATCCTAAAATTCATATGGAACCTGAAGAGAGCCACATAGCTAAAATAATACTAAGCAAAAATAACAAATCTGGAGAGATCACATTACTTGACTTCAAATTATTCTACAAGGCTAAAGTTACCAAAACAGCATGGTAGTGGTATAAAAATAGATTCATAGACCTATGTAACAGAATAGAGAACTCAGAAATAAAGCCAAATACCTATAGCCAACTATCTTTGACAAGGCATACAAAACATAAATTGAGAAAGGGATACCCTATTCAATAAATGGTACGGGGAAAACTGGCAAACTACATGTAGAAGAATGAAACTGTATCCCGTCTTTCATGTTATACAAAAATCAACTCAATATGGATCAAAAACTTAAAACTAAGACCTGAAACCAGAACAACTAAAGAAGGTAACATCAGGAAAACTTTTCTGGACATCAGCTTAAGTCCCTAAAAGCAAATGCAACAGAAATAAATAAACAGGACGTAATTAAACTAAAAAGCTTCTGCTCAACTAAAGATATAATCAGCAGAGTAATCAGACAACCCAAAGAGTGGGAGAAAATATTCACAATTTATGCATTGGGCAACAGACTGGTATCCAGAATCTACAATAACTCAAACAAATCAGCAAGGAAAAAACAAACAATCCCATCAAAAAGTGGGCAAAGGACATGAATAGACTTTTCTCTAAAGAAGATATAGAAACAGCCAATAAACATATGAAAAAAAATGCTCAACGTCACTAACCATCAGGGAACTGCAAATTAAAATCACAATGAGATATTACCTTACTCCTGCAAAAATACCCATTATTATAAAGTTAAAAAAAAAGATGTTGGCATGAACACAGTGAAAAGGAAACAGTTTTACACAGCTGGGGGTAATGTAAATTAGTACAACCACTATGGAAAACTACGGAAATTTCTTAAAAAACTAAAAGTACAACTACTGTTTGATCCAGCAATCTCACTACTGGGTATATATCCAAAGGAAAAGAAATAATTATATGAAAAAGATACATGAACATGCATGTTTATAGCAGAGCAATTCACAATTGCAAAGGTATGGAACCAACCTAAGTGCCCATCAACTAATGAGTAGATAACAAAATGTGGTATCTATATGCCATGGAATGCTACTCAGCCATAAAAAAGAATAAAATAATGTCTTTTGCAGCAACTTGGACAGAATTGGAGACCATAGTTCTAAGTGAAGTAACTCAGGAATGGAAAACCAAATATCCTATGTTCTCACTTATAAGTGAAAGCTAAGTTATGAGCATGCAAAGGTATAATAATAACACAATGGAAGGTGGAGACTCATGGAGGAAGGTTTTAAGGGGAGTGTGAAATACAAGACTATATATTGGGTACAGTGTACACCGTTCTTGTGACAGGTGCACTAAAATCTGAGAAATCAGCACTAAAGAACCTATCAATGTAACCAAAACCATCTGTACCCCTAAAAACTATTGAAATAAAAGTAATTTAAAAAGAGAATATCCCTCCTGATCTATCCCATTATAATTTCTGTAACTCAGTCTGTATTACTCCGTAATTTTGTATATACGTACATATATATATATATATAATAGGCATGTATATACATATATATATTTCTAAGAATGCTAAGAGTTTGTTTCTTTGTCATAATTCATCTTAATGGATGTAATAGTTTTTTTAAAGATAACTGTGAAGACTAATTTGCAGAGAATTTATTTATTTGCAGATGATAGCTTTCTTTGATAGTAATTGTTTTATTTTAATGTTTAGTGATTTGGGGATATGTAATCATATCTGTGATTATATATATATATTTATATATATATATATATATATATATATATATATATATATATAATTGATCTGTTTCAGGTTAAAATTAAATAGGTAGCTGGGTGGTTCTTTCCTAACCCAACGAACACTCCTATTTGTGCACTGATGGATTCAGTTTCTTAGTATGGCTTTTTGGAGACAGGCAGGACCTTCAGTAGAACATGGATGACAGGAAACTGTTTCCAGGTGTGGGCACTCTTGATTCCTCCCTTCCTCCCTATGGCTGTACATTAACCATTCTCTAGTCAGACACTCACTTTTTAGGTCTTCTAGGTGAAGTCAATGCAATTAGCTGGTAGTAAGAGCTCTATTCTGAAAGAAGAATGCAGTCTGTAGTTGATTCAGGTTCTGCTCAACATTTCAGTTCCCAAACTCATGACAAAGACCACTTTAGGCTGATTCTCATCCTTGTTTAGCAATAACTTTATGCCGAAGGAAATAGTTCTGCCTTTAAAGTCACTGGGCTTAAATAGATAAGAAACATTTCTTTCAAACTCAGCCTTGAATGAAGTTGTTTAGCAATAACTTTGTGCTGAAGAAAATAGTTCTGCCTTTAAAGTCACTGGGCTTAAATAGATAAACTTTCTTTCAAACTCAACCTTGAATGAACTCTCCTAATGAGCACCCATAAGCCACTCTGTATGCTGCTGAATTTGGGGAGATTCTTCTTAGGCTTAGTTAGTAAATGCTCTTCTCACCGCCTCTAGAAACTTCTCCTTCCTATGTTTTGGGTTTTATTTTCCTTGTTTCCTTATTTTCATGCCATCCTTTATCTACTGAAAATTTCTCAAGTTTCTAGCCTAATAAATATGCCCCCTTTTTTTTCTATGCCTATTATTTTCCCTTTTACATTTTTTTCTGTCACTTCAACAGTGTGAAATGAGTAAAGAGATACACTTATTATCTTGATCCAAATAAATTCCCTGTTATTAGAAACTTTAATTCTTTAGAAATTGAAAGCTTTTGACACACATACTATCTTCTTTTTCCAAAAACCTGCTATATGAACTTTGCCAAGGTGTCGTTTACAGTTCTGCATGCTCAACTCTTTAGTAATTTTATGCACTCTAGTGGCTATTTGTGTGTATGTTTATGTATTAGGTTATTATTTAAAACTATGCAATGTATACATGCAGATCTAAATGATGACAATAATGTTTAACACAGATGCTTATTAGGTACTAGGCACTTTTCTAATTATTTTATATGCTTAATTTTGTTTAACCCTCATGAAATATGAACCACCAAAACCTTCATTTTAAAAAAGGAAAGACCAAAGCTGGAAGAGTTTGCATAAGTATCCACGGTTCTGTAGGCTTGAGTGTTGGAGTCATGATCACATTCAGCATTGGGATTACAGAACCAGCATCTATAAAAACTCTGCCATATTGCTGCTCAAGTGTATTTGTAATAATTTACCCAAGAGGTGAAGACCACATGTTCTCTCATGTGTTGAAAAATGAGAAGAAACACAAAGGCTCTTGGACTCTTCTGCATTTAGTAGCCAAACATAAAGCAAAAAGGCAAATTACATGTGGGACAAATTCTAGTAACTGAGAGTTAAGGATAAATTGCAAATTGCCACATGGAGACTAACCAAAATATCTGGTGACTGAGATGGTTTTCTAATAATTTTCAAGAGGAAAAAAATAGTGCTTTGTGGTTTTCTTTTTATATGGGTCAATTCTTGATATCATGTCTGGATCTAAGCAAATGTTTTCTCTTTTAACATCATTTTAATATATTTGAGGTATATTTACATCCTCAAACCCTATAAACATATGGGTTATCTTATAAGGTCTTTGGTCATTCTGAAGCTCTGACTAACTTTTCTAGGCCATTGACTTAGAAAGCCCATAATTCCTTATACACTTTCTTTTTAAAATTAAACTCATCTTTAAGCAATGCTCCCTGCGACAAAGTCCTTGCAGATGATGCTCTTAGTTTTCTCAATTGAAACAACATGAAAGCAATAAATAAAAGCCAAGATAGATTCAGAAGTAGAACTGTGTTCAAATCTTACATCTATCACTTACGTTTTCCTAAGTCAGTGATTCATATCTGAGTTTTGTTGTCTGATTTTTTAGAAAGAATACTTAATATATTCAGGATTTTATAAAATTTGATTAAAATACAATATTGTAAGCCTTACACTAGAAACATGTTTTAAGTCTAGATAGAACATCTTCCCTGCAAGGTAAATAGAATATATGAAAGTACAATTCACCCTTGAACAATGCAGGAGTTAGAAGTGCTGACTTCCTGCAGTAGAAAATTTGTGTATAACTTTTGACTCCCCCAAAACTTAAGTACTAATAGCTTACTGTTTACCATAAGCCTTACTAGTAACATAAAATCAATTAACACATATTTTGTATTTTATATGTATTATATACTACACCCTTACAATGAAGTAAGCTAGAGAAAATAAAATGTTGTTAAGAAAATTCTCAGGAGGAGAAAATGTATTTACAATTCATTAAGTGAAAGTGGATCATCAAAAAGGTATTCATCCTCATTATCTTCCCACTGAATAGACCCAGGAGATGACGGAAGAGGAGAGTAGGGGTCGGTCTTGCTGTCTCAGGGGTGGCAGAGGTGGAAGAAAATCCTCATATGAGTGGACTTTTTCAGTTCAAACACCTGTTACTCAAGGGTGAACTGTATTCCATAAAATGTTAGACATATAAACTAAAAGGAAAACAAACAGGCTCTGAAAACAAATACTCTGATCCAAGTATGCTCACAAAAGCTGTGTAGCTTTGGGTAACTCCTTTAGTTTTCTTAAAATTTTATTTATTTACCAATAAATTGGTGCAATCAAACTATTTCAAAATAAAGATGGAAAATAAAATTTGACAAAATGAGAAGACATTAACTCATATTTGATACTCATTAAATTCTGTACATTTATCTTGTTAAAACATTTTATATTATACCTATTCAACTAAAAAACCTTAAACTCATGTGTTTGTATGTATATGTATATACATACACAGAGAGAGAGAGAGAGAGAGAGAGAGAGAGAGAAATAACATTCTTTCCATATTTTAGTTAGACATGCTGGGAAAACTAATATCGTGTTGGTGAGGCATGGAACAATAAAGTCTTCCATATTTTATTCTTATGGGAATGTAAATACTAATAACCATTTGGAAAGCAATATGGCAATTTCTAATAAATAGGTATTTCTAGTAGACAATGCATCGATTTCACTTTGAGTTCTGGGTTGTAGAAAAGTTTTTGTACATGTGCTCACCAAGGCATATTTAAAGGTATGAATTATATAATTTTAAAGGTCCACAAATTGCTAACAATCTCCATGCCACCAGTAAGTCAGTGGAGGAATAAATTGTAGTCTGTTTATATAATGAACTATCATAAGGTAATCATCCATCGAGTGAATAAAATGAGTTATACAGTAAAACATAAAGATGCTAACATAGTCAAATAAAAAACACATAGAAAATATGATTGTTTACAGACACACACGTAGGTAGCAAAAACATAGAAACTTGGATGGAAATAATATTCACCAACTTCAGTTTAGAAGTAGCTTCTGAAAAGCAATTGAGAGAAAGGGTGACACCAACTACATCTGTCACATTGTATTTATTTAAAACAAGAAGATGACATGAAAACAAATATACTCAAATGCCAACATCATTTGTTAAGTTTGGATAGTAGGTATAGAGTGTTGATAAAATTGGTCTCTGCATTTGTATGTTTATTGGCAGGGTTATAAAAGCATACAAATAAGCTATTTTGAAAACTACGAAAAACCTTTAGTTGTCTTAAATTCTTTCTGGATAAGAGCTATACAATCTCTATAGGGAAGCATATATTTGTATTTTCCCTATGTGCAGCTTAGTTACAGACTGGATGCAATATATGTGTGTACATATGGATATGCATACACTCGATTTCTTTATCTCTGTGTATATATAAATAACATCAATACTCATACTGCATGTACAACGAATTGTGTCCACGCTGTCTCTTCTCACTGTAAATTACTTTAAATTTTCATAAAATATATTCATTTAGGGAAATGATTTTTAACTTATCCTTGACTCTTTTAACAGATTTTATTGACAGATTTTTCTTTAAATTTTCTTAGGTAGCACTACACTTTTTTCTCCAACCCTTGGCCAAGACAGACCCAGGATATTGTTCCTCTCTGCTTTGTTTCAACATTTTTTTGTGAAAACAGGCTGGACACACTTTAATAACATTTGTTATTAACATATTTTAACTTTAAATCTACTAAATAAGACATAGTGTATTCAGAGTGTACTTGGGTCATAAAAAGACCGGAAATCTGCCTTTACATCTCATGGAAATGTCTTATGAAATGTCTAGTAATACACCCGCCTAATTGCAATTTCCTGTAACTTAGAGTGGCTTTTAATAAAGCTTATTCTTTTTATGGTTTACTGTAGCCTGACTTCTGGATTGTGTGATTTGACATCAGAAATAGATGAGATTATTTCCGTGTATTTTTTACTCTTAGGATATGTGCAGTCATATTCTTTTCCATAATGAAAAAAAATTAATAAAATGCTCAAGAAACAAATGGACCACAATTCCACCAATTCGAAATAATTGCAAAGAGGGTTGGCCTGAATCTGGAAACAAAGCAAATGTTAAAAGAGGCACCATATGTTTCCTTTCAACTGAGGACAGTAATGAGGATCTACTTTCAACAACAGTATACCTAAGCAAGGGTCCTGCTGAGACTCTTATGATGAACAGAACATGTTTACTTCCTATTGTGTTGATTACTGATGCTACTGCTGATGTGGTTTTAAAAGTGCTTGAGAACAGCAGTTTATTATAATAAGTTAGACATTTATTCTCTGCCCCCTCTACCAAATCTTGTTTAAACCAAGATTTCGTTTATAAAGTAACTTTCTTTTCTAAATGTTATGAATTAATTATCATGTCAAATAAATAAAACAACCCATGTTCATGAATTCACATGGAAAATATGTGGAGTATTTTTTTAAATAAATCTAAAAGTATCAGGTTAGCTCAGAGTTAGAGGGCAAGAAAACAGTAATGCATTTCAAGGTACTTTTTTTCGCTTATATTTAATTTATATTTCTCTTATCTCTCTTATATTTCTCTTGCTGTTGAGTACATGCATGATCTAATAAAGCATGCATGGAAAGTAACTCTGAGGCTTTCATCATATAAAAATAACTTTAATTTTGTCCTTGACACTTTGGCTGGTTTTAGAAGTTAGGTAAAAAAAATATTTTCTTCTTTGCTAAGATCAGTAAAAACATTACTGAAAACATTATTTCTGAGACCCAGAATTGCCACTGAAATATGGTGTCATTTTGTGAAAACAATTTATATTTCTTTGCAAGAGGTCACTACTTCCTTTCCAGAAATTTTAAGAGCTTCTGTGTGTACTTGGTATTCTGAAAATTCACGAGTTATATAAAAAGTATTTCAAAAAACGTACATTTTGTTAAGCAGTTTATAGGCACCTTAAATCTTAAAGCATATGCCATTCAGCCACTCAGCTCTAGAAAGGTTAGTATTTTTAAATAATTTCCTTGATAGTTATTGTTTAGTCTCCATGTTTTATTTTATCTTATTTTTTAGAGATTCCTTCTATTATATATTAGACCTTCCAGATAGGTAATATTTTATCTGTTTTTGGTCATATTCTTTCTTGCTCTTTTACACACACACACACACACACACACACACACACACACACACACGATAGAGGGCAGCAGCCCCCTATTTCAGAAAATCAAAAACTTCTAAAACATTTACATACTTCATATTAATACCCTCACATGGTAATCCTAGCAGACATTTAGATTTGAAAACTGAAAATTTGCTAAGGCCAAGTGTAATGCCTTAGTTGTAAAATCACATCACTGATCCATTCAAAATGTGAGTTTTGAGTACTAAATAAGAAGTTCCAAAGCCTAACACACCCTCTCTTTCTACTATGAAATAGAATTTCTCTGGAGGTTTCAGCCAATGTAATATGGCAAGAAATAATATGTAGCACTTTGAATGAAAAGAGAGGGACACAATTTTATTGTTTCTAGGTGATTTAATTATCTACTCAGGTAATAGGAGGAAATTAATTGGAAATGGAGAGAACTATTAGAACAAGCTAGGAATTTAAGTTGAGTGGCCTCATATATGAACAGGACATAAACATCAATGTAAAAAATACTCCATGTGTACTGATGTAGAGAATGGAATGACGGACCAAAATTTGGAAGGGTGAGCCAGTAGGAGGGGTAGGATTATGAGAAATTACATAACGGGTGCAGTGTACATTATTTGAGTGTTGTATACCCTAAAAGCCCTGATTTCACCACTATAAAATCCATGCATATAACAAAATTGCACATGTATCCCATAAATTTGTACAAAAAAAGGCAAATCTAAGTAAGATTTTTAATACTCCATGTAATAATAAAAACAGCACTGCTAAAAATGAATCTAATTACATTTTAACAGATCTTTTGTAACCAGAAAAAAAAACTATACTCATATATTTGACTATTTATTTAAATCACAAAAATAAAGAGGCCATACTGAAGGTATGGTTTTTGTTTTTTTCAAGCTGAAAATGCACAACTCACATAGAAAGAACCTGGTATGGAATAATAGGGAAATGAGGAAGGAAAGCCAAAAAGCAAATTATAGCACAAATAATTCAAAAATATAATAAACCATAATTTTCTCATTATTTATCTTCTACAAACTTTCAGCAAGGCAAAACCATAATAAACTTGACTAATTTGATTTTATATTCCCTCATTCTATGTTTTTTTTTTTTTTTTTTTTAACAGAGAGATTGACAACAAATAAGAAACAACAGAAGAGAAAGAAGTTAAAAAAGTTGGGAGTTTATATAACACACAATGTATATTATTAGCCCTCACACAGTTACAGCTTGACAACTCAAATTTATGCTGCCAATTATCAAAATGAAAAATAATAAAGTAAAACAAAATTTAAAGTAAAAAACAACAAAACTCAGCTGTACCTGGTGGCTCATGCCTGTAATCCCAGCACTTTGGGAGGTCTAGGCAGGCTGATCACCTGAGGTCAGAATTTCGAGACCAGCCTGACCAACATGGTGAAACCTGGTCTCTACTACCAATACAAAAATGAGATGGGCGCAGTGGCCTGCGCATGTTGTTCCAGCTACTCGAGAGGCTGAGGCAGGAGAATTGCTGGAGCCTGGGAGGAGAAGGTTGTAGTAAGCCAAGATCACAACACTGCACTCCATCCTGCACAACAGAGAAAGACCTTGCCTCAAGGGAAAAAAAAATCTATAGTTTAATTGGTCAAAGAAAACTAACATAAAACAACAGCTTAGCATCTAAATAGCATATGCATTTGTTTTCATTGTCAACATTTTTACATATGATAGAAATGAAGCCAACTAGGCCGGACGAGGTGGCTTACGCCTGTAATCCCAACACTTTGAGAGGCTGAGGCAAGTGAGTCACCTGAGGTCTGGAGTTAGAGACCAGCCTGGCCATCATGGTGAAACTCCTGTCCCTAATAAAAATATAAAAAATTAGCCTGGCCTGGTGGCATGTGCCTATAATACTCAGGAGGCTGAGACAGGAGAATTGCTTGAACCTGAGAGGCAGAGGTTGCAGTGAATCAAGATCGCCCCACTGCACTTCAGCCTGGGCAAAAAAAAAAAAGAAGCCAACTTTTAATTAGGATGAATTAGTTATAAATTTTATTTGGAGTTGTTCTAATCTTTATTCTGCTCTATCCTATTTACTTTATAAGTTACATATTACTACGAATGCAGAGATACATAAAAGGGAAAAACAATATTGTTTCCAATCACTCCTAATATAAGCTTCCCAGCCATGAAATCAGCAAAACCAAAATCCTTTCCATGGCAGCCACTGAAGAACTTCCACCAAAGTCCTTCAAGGAGAGATAAAGCAGTGCCTGGTCATTAAACTGAGTAAAAAGGACCACATTTTTCTTCCTCTTTAACAAAGAGAAGAAGGGATTATCTGTGCACACCTGCAGCTGGGTTAATTTTGGTTTTTCTCAAATTTCCTGCCAGAAACAAAATCTTGACAAAAAATATGAAGAACACTAGCATGCTCATTTGAAAATGAGAACATTTCCTTTTCTTTTATGAGTTCTATAACCAAAAGGTGAAGGGCAGGGATGAGAATCATCCCTTTGGAAATTTCAAAACAGGGAGACATTTTGCTAGATCTTTTTAAAACTGCACCCAAATGGCTTTTTCATCTCTTTGCTGAATGAATTCTAGCCATGTACTTATATAAAGTATTTTCAAATAGTGATAACATGTTTCCCAAGAGGTAACCTCTTTTAAGCTCCCTTTGAAGGCAAAAATGAGAGGACAAATGATTGGTGAATTATTTGGAATTTCTAAGACTCTAGCAGACAAACACAATATGAATTCCTGAGAAGCATTTAATTAGCATGAGGGAAGCAATTTGGTTTCCATACATATGTGGCTCACTGTGAGAACTGGAACAAAGATTCTCTAGATTCAAACTGGATCCCACAGAGGAGATCAATTTATTTTTTTAGATTTAATCTCCTCTATCATTGCAAACGTTAGTTTTTCTCTACAGATTACCTGAGGCTGAGAAGCAAGTTTTAGTCTCCTATGAAAATATTTAGCCTAGATTTAGAAGCAAAATTATCATCACTAGACATAAGTTGCTGGTAGGTAAAGAAAGACATATAAAAAGACAGGAGTTGAATGCCTAAATATTCTACTTAGACATTGTGAAATTATTTGCCCAGTGTCTATTTAGCTAAATAAATTGTTCTGCCTTGATGAAGGGGGAAAAGTATAAGTATTCTCCTTTGGAGATGGGAGGAATGTCCAGAGACTTACTTGGGCAGAAACTCTCCATTTGGATGTCAGACAACAAACTTTGAAAAGAAAGGATAATTCTGAATTATTCTTATTAAAGAAGGCACTATTAAATTGTATCTACTCAATTCCTCAAATCCGAGTATTAGATTAAAAATCTTGGCATTATTTAGCCCATGATTTTTTAAACATACAGGAGAATATTCATTCAAAAATTATTTAGTAAATAAGTCCCTATTTTATTCTATAGGTACAATAAAAATATATACATGTATATATTTATATAATAGTAAATTTATAATTTGTATACATATATAAAATATATGTGTATATTTTTATTCTACCCTATAGAATAAAATAGACATTCATTTACTAAATAATTTAGGTAAATTACAAATATATATATGACCTTAGTCTAGTCTATAGAATATACATATAGGGAGTGTAAAGGGTTTTTCTAAAGGGAAAGAAGACCTGTCAAATGTAGGGACTCAATATCCCCAGCTTCACTGATGTCTTCTTAAACATCCCATTTCAGTCTTTAAGATCCCATTCTGTCCCAATCAATCCTTCACTTGCACAGTGGACATCCTAAGAAGCAGGCAATGCAGTTTGCATGGTAATTCAGCCACTGACAGGGTGAGATGTAGGGTTTTGTTTTCAGCAATCTTAATCCTGCAGCTACAGTAGATAAGGGTTTCTTCAAGGGCAGACATAGAAGTTTTAAGTGATTTATGTGGTGCTTGGGCTGAGAATTCAAATCTGCGAGCTCATTCTTTTCTTTCTCCACTTGTGCTGAGACATTAGGAGCAATTAGCCAATCTCATACTTGTTAGTTTTAAAAAAAGTGTTTGATGGTATCATACACATGTCACCAAAATCCTTGCCTTTTATGTGTCTTTTACTGGGAGTATTCAATGGTGGGTTCATGTGTAGTACGCATGCAGTAATAGCTACATGGCCACTGACTACATTGCTGTCTTTACTACTGGAAATACAATCATTAGCATCCTTAAATCTAATCAAATCAGCAGGCCAATTTCAGAAACCAGAAAACTCATGTTAAAATTCTGTTTCTCTAAATCCACTCAATGCTGAAATCTGTATTAGTCAGGATTTTCTAGTAAAGCAGAACAAATAATAGGCATATATATTCAGCCTCCATAATCACATGAAAATCACATTATATATATAGAAAGGAATTTAAGAAATTTTAAGAAAGCACAACATTTTTAAAATAAATAAATCCTTTCCACTAGATAGATAGACAGATAGAAAGATAGGTAGACAGATAGATAGATGACTGACAGATGATAAACAGAAAGTTACAAATTTCTTTTTTTTTAAATTGGCTCATGTGATTATGGAGGCTGTTTAGTTTAAAGTTTGTAGGGCAGATGAGCAGACAGTCTACTCAAAGATGAGCCGATATCCTAAGACAAATCTTAAGACCATCATGTTGAAGACCCAGGAAAGAGTTTGTATGGCAGTTCAAATCTGAAGACTAGAGCCCAAGGAAGGAGCAAGTGTTGCAGTTCAAGTTTGAAGGCTGTCTGCTGCATAATTTTTCCTTGCCCAGAAGAGGTCATTCTTTTGTTCTTTTCAGGACGTTAATCAACTGAATGAGATACAACGCCTTGCGGGTAACAATATGCTGTACTTGAAGTCCATTCATTTAGATGTAACTCTCATCCAAAATACTCTCATAGAACATCCAAAATAATGTTTAACTACATATTTGAGTACCATGGCCCAGGCATGTTGACAATGAAATTAACTACCATACTTTCTCTATTGCTAAGAGATTTATTATAAAAGGGTGTTGGATTTCATCAAATGCTTTTGCTTCACCTATTGATGTTATCATTGAAATTTTCTTGTTTAACCTGTTGATGTGATGGATTATGTTCATTGGTTTTCTAATGTTGCTTCTTCCTTGTATACTAGAGATAAATGCAACTTGGTTACAGTGTATAATTCTTTTCTTTCATTGAAAAATTTACTCTGACAATATTTTGTGAAGAGTTTTTGCATGTATGTTCATAAGTTATATTGGTCTGTAGTTTTATTTTTTTGTACTGTTTTTTGTAGTTTCGGTATTTAGGTAATGCTGGCCTCACACGGTAAGCCAGGAAGTTTTCCCTCTGCTTACAGTTTTTGGAAGAGATTGTAGAGAATTTGTATAATTTGTTCCTTTACTGTTTGGTAGAATTCACCAGTGAACTAATTTGGGCTTAGTGCTTTCTCATGTGGAAGGTTATTGATTAATGATCCAATGTTTTAAATAGATATGGGCTTCAAGTATTTATTTCTTTCTTATGTGACTTTTGGTAGATGATGTCTTTCAAGGGATTAATTCATTCATTTAAATTGTAAAATTTGTGGATATAAAGTTTTCAGAATATTTATTTATAATCCTTTTAATATGCATTTAGTTAATGAGGACCTTCTTTTATTTTTGATATTCATAATTTATGTCTTCTCTCTTTTATCTTGCTTAACCTGGCTAAAGTTTTATCAATTGCATTGATGCTTTTAAAAAATAGGCTGGGAGAGAGATCCAAGATGGCTGATTAACAACAGCTCAGGATTGTAGCTCCCAATGAAAGCACAGAGAGTGTGTGGACGCCGCAATTTCAGACGAATTTCTGTGGCCCACAAACTAGGAACTACCCAACGGAGCAGCCACTCAGGTCGCCAGTGTGACTCTTTTGGCCGGCGCAGCTGTTTTGCCGGCACCCCAGCAAGGCGCGGCGCTTCTCAGTGCGGAGTATATGTGACTGAGTGTCCTCTGAGTCAGGCTCGGCTGGTCCCATCCCAAGAACAGCAACTAGAAGCGCTAAGGACTGAGAGTCTCACAGTAAGCACAGCTGAACCCGGGAAAGCCTAGCTCCGCGGGGAAAAGGCGTCTGCGGAAGGAAAACTAAGAAACAGAAAAAACTTCATCACCAACAAGCTGGACGTCCACTCAGACCCAATCTGAAAGTCAGCAATTACAAAGACGACAGGTGTATAAATCCACAAAAATGGGAAAAAAACCAGTACAAAAAGGCTGAGAACACCCGAAATCAGAATGCCTCTCCTCCTACAGGGGATTGCAGCTCCTCATCAGCAAGAGAACAAGGCACGACGGAGAATGAGTGTGATGAACTGACAGAATCAGGCTTCAAAAGGTGGATAATAAGAAACTTCTGTGAGCTAAAAGAACATGTACTAACCCAATGCAAAGAAACTAAGAACCTTGAAAGAAGATTTAATGAAATGCTAATGAGAATGGACAACTTAGAGAGGAATATAAATGAATTGATGGATCTGAAAAACACAACAGGAGAACTTCACGAAGCATGAACAAGTTTCAACAGCCGAATTGACCAAGCAGAAGA